>PVKM010011294.1:0-33492 GCA_004027735.1 Carollia perspicillata
GGTAGATAGCCCCATGTATATGAAGGGTGGCAAAGGAATATTTGGAGTCAGTATAGACATTAACTTTCTTTCCTTTCACTAATTCTAATGCGTGAATCAGGGCCCAGAGTTCAGCTCTCTGTGCTGACCATCTGGGGGAAAGGGCTTTTACTTCTATTACCTGGTCAAGTGTAGTTACTGCGTATCCAGCTACTCTATCACCTTTCACGGGATAACTGCTGCCAACTCTGTGGTAGGCCAGATCTGCTCCTGGCAATGGCTGATCATGCAAGTCTGACTGGCTGGCATAGATTTCTTCTGTGACTTCCAGGCAACAATGATCTGGGTCCCCCTGCTCAGTGGGCAGGAATGTGGCGAGGTTCACCCACTTCACTGTCTTAATTTGTACCCGGGGGGTTTCTTGGAGGATGCCTTGGTATTGTGTCAGCCTTGGGTTTGACAACCACTGGTGTCCCTGACTTGCCAGGAGGCTGTGAATGGCATGGGGCACATATAGGCTAACCTCTTGCCCTAAAGTCAGCTTGTCTGCCTCCTGTAACAGTGTTACTGTGGCTGCGACTGCCCTCAGGCAGGGTGGCCATCCTGTCGATACATTGTCCTTCAGTAGGTAAGCAACAGGGCATTGCCAAGGTCCCACTGGCTGAGTCAGGACCCCTAGGGCAACCTTGTTTTTCTCATGGACATGCAAGTCAAATGGCCTCCCTGGGTCAGGCAGGCCAAGGGCAGGGGCCCTGCCAAGGTGATTCTTTATTTTCATAAAGGCTTCTTGTTGTTCTTCATCCCAATTTAGTGAGGTAGTATCTGGACCCTGCAAGGCCTGATATAATGGTTTAGCCATGGACACAAACCCAGGAGTCCATATCCGGCAAAACCCAGCTTCCCCCAGGAATTCCCGGAGTTGCCGCCAGTTTCCCGTGCTAGGGAATGGGGTAATAACCGCTTTTCTTTCTATTCCCAGAGACCTTTTCCCTTGTGAAATCAGGAATCCTAGGTACTTGACTTCCTGCAGACAAATCTGGGCCTTTCTCTGTGAGACCTGATATCCCTGCCGGGCTAATAGCCCTAAGAGTGTTCTTGTGCCTTCTAGACACTGGCCTTGGTGGGAGCTGCCAGGAGCAGGTCATCTACATATTGGAGGAGGGTCAGGTCCTTCTCCCTGTCTGAGAGAGGCTGCAGGTCTTGGGCCAGTGCCTATCCGAACAGACTGGGGAAATTTTTAAATCCCTGGGGTAGTCGAGTCCAGGTTAGCTGCATTTTAACTGCTGTGTGAGGGTCGTCCCACTTGAAGGTGAAGATGGGCTGGCTGACTGGGGCTACCGGGATGCAGAAGAAGGCCTTCTTAAGATCAAGGCAGGTGAACGAGGCAGCAGTCAGTGGGAGCTGGCTCAGGAGGGTGTACAGGTTAGGTACTACCAGATGCAAGGTTACGGCGGCTTCATTCACTGCCCTGAGATCCTGGACTGGTTGGTATCATGTCCCGTCAGGCTTCCTGACTGGTAGGAATGGGATGTTCCATGGTGATTGGCAGGGGAGTAAGTTGCCTTCTTGTAAATGCTTACGGATGATTTCTGGGTACTGCTGCTGCTGGCAGCGCTTTGCTCCAGGCTTGAGGCCCATCACTACTGGGACCTGGTCTCTGGCTAGGCCTGGTGGGTTGTCCTTGGCCCAGACCACTGGGAATTCCCACAGTAGGTTGTTCCCACCCTCCAGGCTTGGGCTGGGGCTTCCTTCCTCAGGGGAGTGTAACCTATACTCCTCCTCTTGTGGAAGGACAACCACTAACAAACTTAGGCCACCTACCTGTAGGGAGGCCTCGCTGTGGGCTAGAAGGTCAGCTGGGCCCCAAGTTTGGCAAGGAGGTCCTTTCCCATTAGCGGGATGGGACATTCTGGCAGGTACAGGAACTCATGCCTGATTCTGTGGCCTCCGAACCCCATAGTGTGGGCTTGAGAGAAACTCTTAGGGCTGCTGAGCCTACCAGTGGCCCCTACAATAGCAACCTCCCGCCCCAAGAGAGGTGCAACTGGGGTGGTGACGACTGAGTTTTCCACCCTGGTGTCTACCATGAAGGAAAGAGTCTGGCCCCCAACACAGGCATGGACCATGGGCTTGAGGGAGCTGAGATTCAAGGAGCCTGGTCCCCCTCAGTCTGAACCTAAGCCAGCCAGGCTGAGGATGGTGGGGGCTGTCTCAATGGTGGACAGGTTGGCTTTCTTCTTACGGTTTGGACATTCTCTCTTCCAGTGTCCTCTTTCTTTGCAGTATGTGCACTGATCTCACTCTACCTTATGGTGCCCTTTCTCTTCCTGTTTTCCTTTCTTTGCTTCCTGGGGAGGGTGACCTAGGGCTGCAGCCAGCAGGGCTGCCTTCTTTTCTAACTTTTTCTGAGCCACCCTCTCTGCCACTTCCTCCCAACTGTTGAAGACCTTGTTAGCAATTTCAGTTAACTGACTGATGTTCATTCCGGCAAAACCTTCTAATTTTTGGAGCTTCCTACAGATGTCTGGGGCAGACTGGGAAACAAAGGCAGTGTTGACCATTCACTGGTTGTCCGGGCTTTCAGGATCAAATGGAGTGTATATGCAATAGGCCTCACACAACCTTTCTAGGAAATCGCCTGGGCATTCATCAGGCCGATGCACCACATTGGCTACTTTTGACATATTGGTGAGCTTTCAGGCCCCTGCCCTGACTCCCCAGAGCAGAGCTTCATGATATCTGTCAAGGGCTGCTCTCCCTTGTTTACTATTGTGGTCCCAGTCTGGCTGCACCTCTGGCACCGCAGTTCGGGAGTATTGGGCTGGGTCTAGAGTTCTAACCAGTGCCGGGGCTTCTAGGTACCGGTGGGCCTCCTGCATGATCCTCCTTCTTTCCTCTGTATTGAACAGGGTAAGGAGGAGCTGGCGGCAATCATACCAAGTGAGTTGGTGAGTCTGCATAATCAAATCCATCAGGTCAATGAAAGCCTGGGGTTTCTCTGAGTATGAGGGTGTGTGGTGCTTCCAATTCAGGAGGTCGGTGGTTGTAAATGGCTGATAGTAAAAGACCACCACTCCAGGCTGAGGTGTTCCATCTGGGCTGGGCTGGGGCGGTCCCTGGGCCTCTCTAAGGGGCATTTGGAGGGACAGCCATTCCCTGAGGCAGGATGCTATGGCTGATTCTGGTGGGGCTGAGGCTTCCTGAGGAGGAGGTGAGACCGAGCCTGGTGAAATATCCAGGCCCGGCGGCTGGGGCCTTGGATTACTCATCAGGTACAAAGGCGGGAAGGTTGGGGGGGGAGCTCATCCTCCTCTGCTTCTCCCCTGAAAATCGGGGGCTGCTGGGCCTTGGCAACCAGGATTTGGGGCTGATTTCTTGGTCGTGGGTAAGGGTCCCTGAGGTACCTTGTAACCGGGGCACCTGCCCAGCGCACTGCTGCAGCCACTTTGGCATATCCTGCGCTAGCTCCTGCCACCTATCTATATACACACACTGATCCTGGTGTCCAGGCTTCCCTGTCACTATTAAGTGGACTGCCCTAATAGTGGTCAAATTAAAGGTTCCGTCAGGGGCCCAGCCTACTCCGAATGTGGGCCATTCCAAAGAGCAAAAAGTTTCCAACTGATCAGGTGTCATACTGGGGTCCTGTCCCCTGAACTGGTTAAAGTTCTGGAGCATGCAGCCTAGATGGTAGACTGCCCTCCACCCATGTTTCTCTCCCGATATTGGCACAGACAGACAAAGGAATAGGGGTGTTCACTTTAGCCCATCTGGCCTCTCCTCTCTTGAGGGACTTGGGTCTGTATTAGCTAAGGCTGCCCGTGTAGAATTCGGGTTAAACTCCCAGCCATTATGCCATATCACAGACTGAGGAACTGCAGTTGGGGCTCATGCAGACTCTGTAGGCACAATGCCGGTGGAGCCACAGGCACATTCACTCCAACACATACACACAGTCACACCGAGATTAATACTTTTCCCTCCTGACCAGGGAAACCCTACCTGAACCTGAGGCCAGTGGCCTGAGAGGTGATCAGTCTCTCCTTCCACCCTTAGGGTGGGTCTGTTCTCGGGCCTGGTTTCCCAGGCACTTACTGATCTGGCACCTTCCTGGATGGCTTTAGTCTGCTTTCCCCGAGTGCCTGGGTCAAAGAGCAGCCCGAGGTCTGGGCTAAGGGGAACCCAGGTTCTTGGGACCTGAAATCACTGGGGCACGTGCTTCCCTTCAGTCAGCAGGCCCACCTCACTGACCCAGCTGCCTTCACCGGAGGCAAATGGCCTGCTCGTGTGAGTCGTTTCCCGGTCAGGGAACCAAATGTTGTGAAAAAACTGACTCTTATACAAATCGGGGTGGCGGAGTAAGCCTTTATTCACATGCACAGACCCAGAGGAGGCAGTCTCCAAATTCTGGGCCTGGAGGAGGGGTCAGGTGGGTAGTTAAATACTCTGTAGCAAGGCAGGAAGAGGAGGGATCACATGGCACAGTCAGAGAGCACAGGAATGTGGAAGCTATGGGTACAGAAGCAGAAGGTGGAAATTATCTGGGGCCCAGGACGGAGAGACAGCAGAAGGTTATCTGGGGCTTGGGACAGAGAGTCAACATTTATTTCCTGTGACAGAATTGCTGGGTCAAAAGGCAGATCCATTTTTACTTTTCTGAGAAAATTTCATACCGTTTTTCACAGTGGTTATACCAGTCTACTACGGTACATTTATACAATGGAATTCTATGCAGCAGAAAGAAAGAAGGGGCTCCTACCCTTTGTGACAGCATGGATGGAACTGGAAAGCATTGTGCTAAGTGAAATAAGCCAGGCAGTGAAAGACAAATACCATATAACCTCATCTTTAACAGGAATCTAATCAACAAAACAAACAAACAAGCAAAATATAACCAAAGACACTGAAATTGAGAACAGGCTGACAGTGACTAGAGGGGAGAGGGGAGGGTATTTCAGGGGAAGTGGGGAAGGGTTTTCAGGAACTATTATAAGGGACACATGGACAATTAACAGTGGTGGGGAGGAGACAGGAGGGAGGAGGAGATGGCTGGGGGTCAGGCTGGGATGGGGGTAAAGGACAGAAGACTGTACTTGAACAAAAATTAAAATAAATTTTTTTTTAAAAAGTGGGTGTTGAGATAACAACCCCCACTACCATCTTAATTGCAGCCATAAAAAAAAAAAAATCCCTGAGCTAGAGGACTTAACTTATTCAAGATTGGATTTCTGACCCACAAAAGTTGTGAGATAGATTTTTTTAAGCCAGTAAGTTTTGGGACTATGTTACACATCAGTAGATACCTAATACAATCCTCTAATTGTAGCTATATTAGTGTCACATGGTTATTCATCAAATATTTAAAGGGCATACGATCTTTCTGTCAGGTGCTGTGTTAGGCAAAAGAAATCAGAGAGGAAAGGAGGATAAAATGTTACTGTTAAGAAAGAGGGTCCAGCTCTGGCTGGTGTGGCTCAGTGGATTGAGTTCCGGCCTGCAAAGCAAGGGATCGCTGGTTTGATTCTCAGTCAGGGCACATGCCTAGGTGGCAAGCCAGGTCCTCAGTAGGGGGCGCCCCAAAATCAGCCACACGCTGATGTTTCTCTTTCTCCCTCCCTTCCCCTCTAAAAATAAATAAATAAAATCTGAAGAAAAAAAAGAAATAGGGTCCAAATGAAAGTGTATCATCATGTATATTTACATTATTTACTCAACATTATTCTATCAGCTCATCCATGGCATAGCTTATAGCCATAGTGTGTTCACTTAAGTTATTGTACAGTAAATAGCTTATTAAATAAATATACCAAAATTAATGATTATATTCTATCTGTGATGTATACTTTGGATGGTACTGGGTTTTTTCCCATTATGTATTTCATTATCTAATAGTTTGTTCAGGATATTTGTTCATAGGTTGTTGAGGGAGACAGAAGTACAATTTTTATTTCATACATATCTTTACCTGATCTCAATTCCTATCAACATCTTCCAGCCAATTTGAAATACTTGGAATTCACTACTTTTTTTATTATCTGAAAGAAATTGTAGGATTTTAGTTATTTGCTCACTAAAGGTGGGTTGAACTCATTTGGTCTGATATTTTCTTTGTGGGAAAATTTTTAAGTTCTCATTCAATTTAATGATTTTAGGATAATTTACATTTTATGTTTCTTCTTAAGTAGTTTTGGTAAGTGTATCTTTTAGAATTTTACCTATTTCATCTAGGTTTTCTAATTTACTTCCATGAAGTAATTCAATATGTATTATATTTATGTTTTTAATTTCTACCCTATATGCAGATGTATCATGTTTTTATACTTTTTTATTAATCTTATTTGAGTTTGTTAATTTTCTTTGCTTTATCAACATAAAAATTATTGTATCTATAAAACTAATTTTATTTTGCTTTATTTTTATTTTTCTCTCTTTGATATTTTTCCTTTTAGTTTCTTTATGCTTATTCTGCATTTTCTTTTATAGTTCCTCATATTGAATCCTCAGTGTATCTATTATTAATTTATTGGTTCTCAGTTCAGAATCACCCATCCTTTGCCCTATGTTTTGATGGTGGAGATGGATTCTACAAATCAAACCTCTCCTTTTTCAGCCAGCTCTATGCTAGGCTCAGACAAAAAGGGACTGAAAGGAGACTGCATGGATGGGGGAGGAGGAGGTGCCTGCTGCTTTCATTCCCCACAGTACCAGGTGGACTGGCACCTGGCAATGTCTCACTGAGTTCCACATGCAGCTGACGTCTCTGGATAGGATGCTACTCTGTTGTTCCTTTGGCTCTGACTCATGGTACCTTGTCAGGTTAGTATGATTTTTTTTTTTTGACAGTGAGGTTGTATTCCTTTGGAAGACTTCTGCAGGAACTCTCTGAAACCTAGGCTGCAGTTGGATTTTCTAGGCAATCTTACATTTGATTCTGCTAGTTACTCCCAGTTATTGCCTACTTGGAATTATTTGCTTAAGTTGATTTAAGATGTCAGAGGTACAGGAATTAGACTCTAAGCCTAAGTGAGAGCAATTGGTGGTTTACTAATGTCAAGGGAAGTTTCTTTTTTCCCTCCAACCAGTGCCAAAGTCAAATGAGACAGGATTCCATGTTGTCTTCTCCTACATTGTGAATTTATGTATCACTTACCCTCTCTTTAAAGGAGTAGCCTTGCTGGTCTCCAGATTGATATTGGGATCCCCTAACATGTTTTTGCTTCATGCCGGCCCTGGTCTTTATTTCTGTTCTTGGATTACCTGCATAGTTGTTAAAGCAGAATCCTAAAGTCAACAAGGTTTGTCTCAAGGTAAAATTCACTTTGAATGCCAGCTTAGCTCCCAGGGTTTGCTAATTCTTTTCAGCTTGTGTTTGTGTGTACCTGCTGATTATGTCAGCAGTGGATAGTTTAAAAATCAATTGAAAATATTTTATCTGGAGAATTTATTTCCAGTTGTAAAGTTATTTCGAGTAACCAATCCATCAAAGGTCCAAACCCAAAAGTTTTCTAGGGGTTTTATTTGTATTCTCAGTCCTTACTAGCATGGCACGCCTTGAATTCTTGTGTCCTCCATCAATCTGTGGGAGCCAAGGTGCAGCCAAGGAAGGCAGGTGTGCTGCCCAGGTCCTGTCACCTGCATCACACTCTTACATTAGGCTTTGCTTAGGAAAACAAAGTGGTGTACTAGAGGAAAAGAGGTAAAACTGCCCCGACCATTATGAGGCACCTAACAGTACCTACCACCTTACTGAACTAAATTGGACTGAGAAATTAGGTGCCTGTTACATTTTGTGTGAGCTTCTTAGAATATACAATTTGTGGGAATGATCCCCAGGATTCTTCAGATGGTCAATCTTGCACAACCCCCTGAATTCTCAATTTGTTGAAACATCCAATTTGGGAATGTGTTCTCTAAACCAATCACTTAAAGTGTGGAAATGTCTGAAATGTAGCAATGAAATAATATATCAATGTTTTTTCAGAGTGGTTCTGTCTTTGAAGTAGCACAAAAGCGGTAAAAGAGATTTGGCTTGAAACCTGAAGGAAGTGTAACAAAGGTGCACTTTAAACACCCTGGATGGGAAACATAGAATCAGTATCATATTGAAATTCTTAAAAATTTCCAGGCTGACTTCACATTCCATAGAGGACAGGACCCTTTGGGAGGAGGAGACAAAAGGAAGGAGAAATAGGCCCATGCCTGCTGCCTGTCCCCCGACCTAGGATCCAGGTGTTGCTTTTAAATTTATAAGAACATCAAAAGATAGCAGGGGAATATATTCAGGTACAGCAGAAATTTTTACATAAATTCAGTGACTTATTCGTTTTCCCTTCAGATATCAGAGCATGTGTTTTACAAGCTATTTCTTAGGATTTGATTCATATAGAGACCCATTTATTTAGGAAAGATTCAATAAACAGGATTCTAGAGAAGAGCATCAACTCAGATTTCTGAGATTTCTGGGATGGCATTGTTACTGCTTACCTGCCCCCTATGCTCCTGTCAGAGCAAAAACAGATTCCCTGTCAGAGCATGCGCCCCTCGGGCAAGACGACAGTGGGCATCTGTCAGCACCGCGGACAGCGTCTTCCGCCATCCTCCACCATGCGCGCTTTCCTGGAACAGACCCGGCGGGCTGCTGAGCTTTCAAGCCTGAGACTGAGGGAGACAGGCAGGGTTGTCCCACAGCCTGTAAAGGGTTTAGAATGTAGACTTCATTGGGAAAACTCCTAACATTTTGATTTGGAAAGTGGACAAATACACAATGAAGTGTTGTTTGGGGTTTTTTTGCACAGATAATATTACAGAGCAGATAAATGAATGAATAGAATGACATGCATAACTGGTTAAGTTTCAAAATAAAATGTTAAATGGAAACAACATGAAAAGCAAGTTGCACATAGCTGATATTATATATGTAAAAATGGTAAGGCTCACAAAATAGTTTATGTTGTTTATCAATATTCCTACATAGTAAAAGTTCAAAACTGTGCTTGTGAGTGATTCATGCCATCTTGAGGACACATAGATACCTTTAGGAAGAGCAGGAGGGGAAGTGAAGGAAGTGTGAGGTGTTTCTAATGTTTTACATCTTATTTTTTTAAAATAAAGTGTCAGTGGAGACCAATGTGGCAAATAGCAACATACGTTTTATCTTGGTAGTGACTACATAGATGCCTATATTATATTTTGCTTTTCTATGTGTCTGAGATGATTTACTATTAAACTTTAAAAAATAAAAACACAATTTTCAGGATGGTCCCTTCTAGTTGGACTTTTTGAGATCTTGGAAATGCTCTGTGTCTTTTCTGCCGAATGTGACAGTCACTAGTCACATGTGGCTACTGACGTTTACAATGTGGCTAGTGCTACTGAGGGGCTCAATTGTTCATTTCATCTCATTTTAGTTAAATTAAATTTAAATAGCCACATGTAGTAATGGCTACTGTATTAGACAGCATGAGTCTGGAATATAAGCTCCTTCAGAATGCAGAATGTGTCAGTCTTCATTAACTGCATTTCCAGTACCTAAAATCAGGCTCAGCCCTAGTAGTTACTCAGCCATGCATAGTTCCTGAACTAATTGAATTGTGAATCCCACTGCGTATATGCCACTTTCCTCCCATGGTTTGGTTAACATACACATGGTGTCAAAATGTCACCAAACCTAGAATTAAGTCAGTATTTGCTAGGACCCATGCTTCTCCTACCTATACTAAGAATTCCTAGGGCATGTTGTAATTAGACTATATTGTGCATTAACTTAACCTTGTTCTGTGCCTCCTACTGTGCTATGCTCTCTATGTTACATTTTCTGTCAGTATACAAGGTTCTGCTAATGTTATACCAAATACATCAATGACAAGGTTTTAGGAGTTTATAAAATTACCTGAGTGTTTCCAAAATCGTAGCTTCTGGGGAATAATAATAGTAACAACAACAATAAATGTTTACCAGAAAGGACAAACCATGGACTACAGAAATTACTGGTCTAAAGGAAAATAAAAATAACCTGGCAAGAAACAATGTAAAAATAATCTAAAAAACCATTCAAATATCCACAATAGGCTTAATTTTTTACTAAAGCTCAAATAAAATAAAAATTATGTAAACAAAAAATACTTTCACTTTTTCTCCTCCATTCCACTTTCATCTCCCAAACTACTATGAAGGAGAATAAAAGAATGCAGAAAACACAGGCTACAGAGATATTCTAAGCAGAGAACAGGATCAACAAAGGCAGGATATTATAAAGAATGCTTATGAAACCCAGAATAGATTATCCAGGAAGGCAGAAAGAGAGCACTGAATTTAGAATGTTATTAGAATTAGACTAAATGCAAACTCTCTAAATAATTACATTAGAGGACAAGGGACCTTGGACAAGTTGAGTTCAGGTGATTATCACCAAGGACACCTGTGCATTCACTCAATGATTTATTTATATAAACATATCTCTAGTGCTAACTATGCTCCAGGCCCTGTTTTAGATGCTAAGAAACATGAATGAATCAAACTGTAAGGTCCCTACTGCCTTACAAAGTTTATGGTCTAGCACAGAAATAATCTTAAAATTTTATTTATTTACTTATTTTCCTGAGTTCCACCTATGACCCCAAAGAAACTTTAGGAACCTGTTCTGTCCAACTGTCATAAAATAATCTATATCTATGAAAGTTGGACAACTCTCATTTGTTCAATGGAAGGGGTCATCAAGTTTCATCACATAAATGGAGTGACTAGGCCCTGATTTTGTTGCCTGATGTATCTCAATCTCCTTTGCCTGGCTCCTACATGCTTCTTAGATACAACCTACTCCTCACTGGTCTCCTGACCAGATCACACCTGTCCAGTCCAAACTGTCCTTCTCTCCATGTCTGCCACACTCCACTCATCCTTCACAGTCATATCGCATGTTACTCTCTTCCAGCACTTACTCAAACATATTCTTCCCTTGTTTGTATTCTTCAACCATTTTATTTATAGAGCTTATACCTGACTTTCTGCTGAGAGGTCTGCAAAGCCCTGTATTCGTAAGTATTACTACATTATATAATTCTCCCATAAAGTTTAGTGGAGAATAAATGACAAATTTAAGTGACATGGTAAGACCCTACTGATTCTATAAATACTGGATTAAAGTAATATGTAATACTATTAAGATAAATTCTAGCTGGATAACCAGCTAAAGCAGCTTCATCTGCTGACTTATTTGCCTGCCTATTCATTCATATCATTATAATAATATAGAACAGTTTTTTTTTTTCAAAAAGGGGGTTACAAACCATCAGTGATGTCACAAAGCTAATTAAGTGGTTCACAATCTGAATTAAAAAAAGAAATAGGAAAAAGATTTGAAAAATAAAGTATATGGTTGATCAACAGTAAAGGTAAGTATTATATTATTGAAGTTTCTTTCATTTGTCTGTGTGTTTATCAGAGTGTGAACAAAAGTTCTGTTTTTGCACAGGTTGTGGATAAAGAAAGTTTGAAAGCCAGTTATATAAACCATGTGGCATATTCCTGTCATATATCCAGACCCATAAAGGAATATGACATGTTACTTCTTAAATTATCCAACATTTCTACATTCTGTAAAGATCCAGCATTTTATTAGACTGCTCTACTTTCTCCTCACATTTGTCACAACCACTGCTGTTGGATTGCTCTTAAAATATAAATTTTTTATCCTTTAACGTGAGTCATGAGCATTAAGGCCATGATGAGACGCAGGTGCCAAGATGTCAGCACTCCTCACTGACTAGGTTAGGGGCCTGTTTCTCTTCAAATACCATCCCACGGCTGAGCAATTCAGTCCATGCCTGAGCAAAATAATGAATTACCCTGGTTTGTGGATGTTCAGTGCTTGGGAATATTTGCAACCACCAATATAGAATTTCCTGCGATGTCTTGTGGAACTTGTCAAATTATATTATGTCTGTGTGGCTGGCAAGTGATCCCATTCAGGGCAAGAGGCAATGTCCTCTCCATATTTGTGTCTTTAGCCCTGACGGGCACTGGCTCATAATTAGAAGTACCCTTTGTGCATGTTTCAGCTATATCGCCTAGACACCATGCTTGTTTAAAGGGTGTTTAAAAAATTACCATTAGCAATGGCTTGATTGGCAATCAATGTCTAAGAAATTACATAACTGATTCAGAAAAGCTGAAATTAGGAGACTGCTTCATAGCATCCTCTGTCTGTGTGATTCTATTGCCATCTATCAAATCCTTCTTCTCCTCACATCCTTCAGTCTTGGCAAAACAAGAGGAAATGGCCTCTAAAACATCTCCTTCAGTAAACTGGTGTCCTGGCATGACACATCAGAGCCTTTGGGGAATAAACTATACAGAGAGGGAAGGAGGAAAAGGCAGTATTATCATCATTTAGTTGCCACATTTTAGGGCATGGTTATGTCTTAGAGTTGGAGACACAAAAGTGTGGTTGTTGAAAACTAGGACTGGGGAGTTGGGCAGACCTGGGCTTGGATCCAAACTGATTCAGCTCCTTCCAACTGTGTGAGCACTGGGACAATTGCTATAGGGTTCTCGCATGGATGAAGTCTAATACAGCATGTAAATCATTCAGCATATTTACTGGCACATAGTAAATGCTCAACGTAACTACCATTATTTTGTTTTAATTACTATAATTACTGTACTATGAATTTAACAGTGACCCTAGCAGAACTTAATCACCAAGAAAGCCTCAGAAGACCAATATGAAGACCTGATGTATAAGCATTTATAAGTATTAACATTTCTAATGTGTCCTTTTATAGTTGATAGTAATTTATGTTTTGGGAATGAGTCTACCAGAGTACATAAAATAGATTTGGAAGAGGAATACCACTGAATGGGGAACTCCTCAAAAAGAAGGGAGAAAAAAAGAAGAAGAAAACCCACAGGAAAATTAGCAAAGGTTGCAATAAGCACCCTAAAAGAATTGACATCATTTTCAAGTATTTAACTTGCTGAAAGCAAACATCTTCTTTATGGTATAAAAAAAAAAAAAGGTGTTACAGGAGAGTTGGAAAATAGGAAAGAGAAGCCAGTTAGCTTCATTTCACCTAAAACAAGGTAAAATGTAAAAAAGCAAATTGGGTTGGCTTTCCAATCCAATAGATTAAGGTCTTTTTTTCTCCCATTGTAATGGACTGCAATATTTTTACTAATCCTGGAAAAGTTAAGAGTATATTTTAATGTACTGATTCAGCCCTTAATGACTAAGTGAGCTGTAGAAGCAATCTCTACAGTGGTCTCATTGCCTAGGTTTTAGAATTACTTTCTGAAGAAGGAGAGGAGGAGGGGAGTTACATCCTGCCTGCCAGGCACTGAGGGAGGAGCGGCTTTGAATACTAGCTCACCTGCAGCAAAAGACTTTCTAAAGGGAAATGAAACCTGTTTCAAGCATTTTGTTAAATGCCTCACATGGGTGTTTACTGGAAATTTTCAAAGCTAGGGATGCAGCATAGCATGTTACAAACTCAAATATCTAAAGAGGCCATGCAGATAAGGGGATGAGTGTCAGTGGAAATCATTTGTGATTATTTAATGTATGCCTGTTATATAATTTGTGCATACTCTTATTTTCTCAAAACATACTTCAGATACCCCTAGGAGTAAACATTTGTAGCTTACTAAGTAATCACACTGAGATAAAAACCAACCTTTCAAAACAGAGAAAGTTCCTGGCAAGAAAATTCTATCAAGCTGGATCATTTTAGAGAACAGATGCCAAAAAACAACAACAAAGTTTAGTTTAAAATAATCAGACAGTTATGTGGGTATAGACAGGACTATAGAAAACAGTTAGAGTCAGACTGTGGGACTCAATTATCACCCATAGGCTTGAAGGGTATGGACTGGAAAAGGTGTTACTGAACCCCAAAGAACCAAGGCACTGGAGGAGAGGCTGGCTGGTAGCCATAAGGGCTGCAGAAGACCACAGTCACCTCCACCACCACCTCCAGTCTCCTGTCAGCGTGTCCAACTGATCCAACACAACCAGCGACCAGAGGGTACAAGAACCCGGGCCTTGCAATGCACAGGGGTCAGCCTTCTTGGGACAAAGAGCAGGGTAGAAAAGAGCAAGCTATATCTGATGGAGGCAAACTAAGAAAAACCAGTAAACCCACCAAATACTCCTTTTGTTCTACAAGCTCTGCAAGAATTAGACTCAAAAGATCTTTGTCCCTTCCCCCACTCCACAATAAATCAACAGAATATTTTATCAAATAATGAAAACCTGCAATGTTCACACTAGCTTAGGCCTACCATTTTGGTGGACTTGTGCATTTCATTTATTCGAACAGCTTATTGGCTTATTTATTTCAAGGAGTTTACTGGTTACTTTTTCTGTGTCTGTAGATACTGGATTGGCTCCATAAAAGGAGCTACAGGCAGGGAGTCCACAAGACCTAGGTTGAGCTGTTGAGGACAGGGCAGTGTGGACATCACTCCTTCACAGGGTCGCCAGAAGTGGCCAACTCAATAGCACGTAACACACACATAGCTACCACCGCTCCTTTACATTTTCAAAGATAGCATGAGGTTTAAATTTCAGCCTTTCATCTGGGCTCCAGGGCATCTCTCCTGGAGACACATATTACTCTAGGAAGGGAATTCAGGAGTTGAAGGCCCCCAGACCACTGCAGTGTATTTCATTAGCCCGGTAAGTGACTTTCCTGTTTCCTATTGCTTGGATGGGCACCAGAGTCATGAAAGCACATTGTGCCCTTCCCTATGGCAGGGGTAAGCCACAAAAGGGGGTTGGGGAGAAAGACAGAGGGAGAGAGACTGCCATGAAAAATGAAAGGTACTTAAGCAAGCAGGACCATGGTTACACTCATTGAAACACAGATGATTGCAGTGAATGGTTTGCCCAAATTAAAGTGAAGCATGAAAATGGGGAGGAAAGGAACTCTAATTCCCATTTAAAGTTGACAGCAGCAGCAGTTGTACAGTGTTCTTTGTCACACCCTCAGGTGACAGATGGGCTGGCAGTGCTGCTGAGCTGTGGTAATTCAAAAGTAGCCAGAGGCAAGAGGAATACAGAACTCATGCCTGCCCACCCAGTGAGATCTGAGTGTAGAGTTGGCCAGAAATGCAGAAGAGCAAAGGCAGGATGCAGTTAGGAAGATGTAATGGACAGTGATGAAGGATGCCTACCTGCATAGCAGGCAATGAGGAGGAGAGAGAGGTTGGCCTGGGCTCTATTCTGAAGAGAGAGGTGGGAAGAGAAGCGGGGCAATGACTGTCCCATCCTTTATGACTCTTGTGGAGTCAGGAAACTACTTGGCCATTAATATTTCAAACAAAAAATCATGTGCCACTTGTATTATCTCTAAAAAGAGCATGACAGCTTTGTCTTACTACCTAAGCTTATCAGACTTTTTTCTGTGAAAACATGACAATTCTGTGTTTTGCTGTGACAGGGCTTTGTCCCAGAGGTGTAGACAGGGCACTGGACCAGAGGTAAGGAGACCCAGTGCTCACCTTGGTCTTTGTGATAATAAGCAGGGCATCAGGCATCAGACATAAAACACAAGGTCCTTCGGCCTAGAAAAGTCTCAGATCAAAAAGAAGGGCTGACTGGATCCTCAGATCAGACTCTCAGGAAATGAGTCATTGTCCCTGTGACAGAATCCAAACCATTGCCCTACTTTCTGCTTCTCATAATTTGCACACAGACTTTTCTGGCTCTTGATCCTGTTCTCCCAATAATAAGCCCAGACTGCATTCCTCTGACTTCACACCCATTCAATGGCTTGACGTTAGCACTCTTACAGACATATAATCTGAGGCAACTCACATAATCTCCATGTGATTAAATTTAATCATCTGAGAAATGCAGACAATTACACTATCATATAAGGCTGATGAGAAGATAAATGTGCTACAGTAAGTGAACTAATCTGAACATAAAATTAAAAAATTGGTAATTGGATTTTATCAAAATTAAAAGATTTGTTCCCTGAATGACACTGTTAAGAAAACAGAAAGGCAAGGCACAAAATGGTAAACCATTCAAAGACATTTAGCTGACAACAGAGCCATATTTAGGATATATAATATGTTCTTACAATTCAATAATAAGCAGATGAGCAATCTAATAAAAATTTTCAAATAATTTTAAAAAATACTTCACAAAGAAGATATAGGAATTATAAATAATCATCTTAAAATATGCTCAATATCATTAATCATCAAGAAACTACATATTAAAATGTCAGTGAGACACCATTTTACACCCATTAGAATGTCTAAAATAAAAAATACAGAAAATAAAGAGTGCTGATGAGAATGTGGAGCAACTGAAACTCTTATACACTGCTTATGGGAATATAAAATTATGCAATCACTTTGGAAAAAATTTCACAATTTCTTAAAGAAGTTAAATATAAATCAACTATGGGTCTCAGCCATTCCATAGTAGGTACCTACCCCCAAGAAAATAAAAACAAAGACATAAAGGTAAATGCTTGTTGTAGCCTTGCCAAGTACTGGAAACAACCCAAATGTCCATCAGTAGATAAATAATAGACAAATATGGTATATCCATACAATGGAAAACTATTAATTTGTAAAAAAGAATAATCATAGATAGATAGATAGATAGTATAGGTAGATACATAATGAGTGAACTCAAAATCATTATTCCAAGTGAAAGAAACTAGATACAAAATAGCATGTAGTGTATTATCCCATTTACATAAAAGTCTAAAAAATGCAAATTATATGACAAAAGGCAGGTGGCTGACTGTCTCTGATAAAGAAAAAAAGATAGAGTTGATTCCCAAGGGGTGTGGGGAATACCCTCTGGGTATGATGGAAATATTGTGTCTTGATTTAGGTGATAGTTTCATAGGAACAGATATCTATCATACTTCATCAAATTATATACTATTAAAGGATGTAGTTCATCATTAGTAAATTATACCTCAGCAAAGTTGACTTGAAAATAACAAAATAAGTGAGGTACTGTGATCCCAGCTTTGCTCAGAGTTCTAAGTGTCTGTATTATTCTTATTTTTCCTTATAGCTCCCAGTGTTATCACCCCACCACTAACATGTGTGCCAGTCCCACTCACACTCAACAGCATGCATCAGTTTCACCCTGTGTACAGTGGGCTGGGTGGTGGTGATAAGGCACTTAATGAAACTCCTTCCTTCCTTAGAGGGCAGGTGGGAGGATCAAATGAGAGCACATCACATGGGAAGTTATCCCATAAATACTGTTTTGCAGTTTCATTACTATGTGCTCACCCATTTGATGCCCCCTCAGGACTAGCACTGTCCCCAATGAAGGGAAAATAAGTGGACCAAAAAAAATGAATCTTAAGATTTTTCTATGCTCTTCTTATGGTTCCATCTACCAGTGCCATCTTAGAAATGGCATGTCAGATGGATAAAAAACAGTGTTTGATGTTAAACTGATCTGAATTCAAACTTCAAGACTACCCCTAACCAGCTGCGTGAACTTCAACAAGCTACTTCACATCTGTTAGACCCATTTTGTCCTATACAAAGTGGAGATAACAGTCATGCCTGATACAGTTTCTTGTGACATTAAAAAATGCAATGATATTGTACAATACACCACACAGCACCTTGGAACCAGTAAGCTCAGAGCAAACAGTCACTGTTTTTAGACTCTGCACAAGGGTCTGGTATGAGGAGCCAGCCCTGGAGCTGTGGATCCATTGATAAGACGTGGCATACAATCCAGGTTTTTACATTTGTTTTCTCACTCTCTGCTTGAAGAGCTGTGTGCCAAAGGTCAGGGTGGAAAATGGCCTCCTCTCCCTGCAGGTAATTTCCTCTGTCCATGTGCCGTTGATGATGAATTATCAGTGCTGGTGGCCAATTGCTTCAGCCAATCACTCTCAGTTCATCTCTCTCAAGGCTCCAGATGGCATCTTGAACACTCTTTGGTAATAGACAAGGAGAGATTTTTTTTTTTAATTTTTAAAAGTCTTCTCTAATCCACTTGGATAATTACCTTAATAGTAATAATAATAATAATAATAGTAATAATAATAATAATAATAATAATAATCCTTTCTGAATCCTTTCCACAGCCCATATGGAAAATGCTGAGATCATGAAGAAGAAAGCTGCTAATTAGCTATTTTCTTTTTACCTAAAAAGAACAGGACCAAGGGCATTCAGTCAGGGAACTGGAATCACAGCTTCAAAGGCAAGTTTGATTGAGGAAAAAATGAGGGGAGCATTCAGTGGCTTACTACCAAGAAGCAGGGACAGAGGAAAATGTTAATGGAGCAACAGGCCAAGACAAATGATTCAAAATCACCTGCATTTGGGGAACTTCCAAAGGGGGAAGCTATTTACATCCTGTAGGTGAAGACCTCACCTCACCAATTACATTATTCCATAGGTCAGACAGGAATTCTATAAAGCCAAAGGATAGAATGAGGGTATTGTATTGTTTTTAATAAGAAGAATCCCACTTGCCCTTTATACTGCTTAATCTGCAGCAATGCCAGCATTTTGTTAGAAGTATTCAGTGTGTTTCAATTAGTGACAATGGCAAAAAATGTTCCTGTTGCCCAAGACAGGTAAAACGAACCATTACAGACTTCTCTGCAGGCAGAGCCTGGGTCCTGATGGATGTCCTGCAGAGCCTCAGATGCACCGACCAGAAAGCGCTCTTGTGTTCTATGTGGACACAATTAATGAAGCAAATGGATTCCTTTTAGGCACAGAAAAAGCTACAAAGAAAATGACATCAGGGCTGAAAATTTAAGATTTATCGGATTCTTGTCTTCTCTAAATCAGAGCTGTTTCATCCTTATAAAAATGTTTGCAATAGAGCAGAAGAAGAAGAGACAAAGTTATTTTTTAAAAAATCATAACCTTGCTCTGTTTAGAGAAAAAAAAACTGTGAAAACTGTAAAACTCCTCACCTGAGTTTCAAAGTTTATATAAGTTGTAATCCTGGGACTTCAAAAAGACAATGGCTAAATAATGCCTTTCGAAGTCTGTAAAATGAGACGATGATTTTCCTGTTTTCAGTATGATCAATTCTACTACTACTAAGAAAAGTAATTGTGTAGGCAAATCTGTCATTTTTGCCTCTCTCTTGTCCATCCCCCTTCATTTTGTAATAAAACCTGGTTTTTCCATAACACCAATATTATCTTCACATGCCCTGTGACCTGGCTGGTCAGAACATTGCATCCTCAGGCCCCAAAACAACCATCTCATCATAAGAACCTGCTAAGACTGCAGCTAACACAGAACAAAGTGGACCCGAGAAATGGGAAAAGAAGCTCCTTAATGTTATTTGAGTGCCTGGACCAGCCTGGCCTGATGCGCAGTTCCTTGGACGCTGGTGGCAGGAAACCTTTTTGTGCTCAAGCTGGTTGAATTGATTTCTATCACCTGCAACCCGTAAGAGTCCTGGCTAACACACAAATGCAGTTCTTATACTTTAAAATCGGACATGCCATCTAGTAAAGTAGGCTACTTGGAAACTTACGTGAAAATATATCCTGATTTTTTTTAGGTCAGCATCACTGTTCTGAGGAAGAGAGAAAAGGAATGAAGAAAGGTGATGTTAATGAGCTAGTGATGATTAAGAAGTAGAGATTTTGCAGAACCCAGTCCTTTTATAGGCTGAGACGGGCTCTGGGAACTACATCAGACCCAGAAGGAAGATAACTTGGAAAATTTTTATTGCTAATAAATCCTCCTTAATTTCCATAGGCACAACTGGGGAAAAAAGACTTTGCTGGCAGGAATAAAGCTTACATGAAGAAAAAATTAAAACATGATATTTATGCATTTCCTACTGTTACTATTAAATTCTCCCCACCCCTAATACTTACAGGGAAATGGTAACTTACTGGGATCTAAAAATATAGAGTATATTTGATTAAAGGTCATGCCACCATTAAAATGTTTCTCCAAAAATCTGAGACAGAGAAATAAGGATAACCAGCTTTCCTCAGAATCCCTCCAGGATACTTACATTATGGGCCTATTAATGATTCCAGTGATTCATGTCTTCCCTTAAGCACATGTGGGAAATATATAGCAAGGTGACAAACGCTGAGAAATATGACTTTTGGCATCCATCAGTGCCTTATGGGCTTCCAAAAGGCGTCCTTGCAGCAGAGGCACAGACGACAGCACACTGGCCACTTTTTGCATGAGAACGGATAACATTGATGGTTCTGGAGCCTGTTCCAGCTGGCCCCTGCCTGACTCCGCTTCCTGCTATGCCACTAGCCAGACTCTGGCACGCTGACTGCAGCCCCGGTGAGTGGCATTCAGTTCCTCAAAGGTACCTGGTACCTTTACTTCCAGGTTTCCCCAGGTCTCCAAGGAAAACCCTTTCTGTGATCCCCCACAATCCCACCAAACGCACTCACTTTTCGCCCAGCTAATCTCTATATTTTTTCCTCTGGGAAGCCTTTCTTGACTCCTGAACTGGGTTAGGGGTCCCTCATTAGCTACAGAAGAATCCTCTGTGCTGACCCTGCCTGCCTCAGAGCTACTTATCACCATGTCTTACAATTGCTCATTGACTTTCTGTCTCCACAGATAGACTATAAATTCCCTGGAGGTAAATGTTTGTGTCTCTTAACATTGTATCCTCTGTTCCTAGAACACACTGGATGCTCAATTAATGTACATCAGATTCTATTCAAGTAATAATGCTTGGGTGCTTAACTCACTTCCAAGGCCTCACAATGCAGTGGATCATGCTTGGCCTCACCCCAAACATAGTCCAAGTCCTGATTCAGCTACTTACCAGCATGGGGACCTGGAGCAAGTTACCAGAGGTAAATGGTATCCTCTGAGGTAAACTTTCCTTCTAATCTGGCTCCTTCTGTGACTCATCTGTAACTAACAGAATTCAATAGAACCAATGCTATTTGACTTCTGGGCCAAGTTATAAGAAGCTTTGCAGCTTTTACCTTGGGCCATTGGTATACCTGCTCTGAGGGAGTCCAGCCACCTTGTAAGTAGCCTAACTATCTCATGAACTGACACGCTATGAGGAAGCCCAACTAGTCATATAAGAGGGCGTACTGAGAGAAAGACATGCCCAATAACTCCAGCTATTCCAATCAGCCCTGTCAAGGTACCAGACATGTGAGTGAAGAAACATGTATTCCAGGAGATGTGATATGGAGAAGTCATTTGAGACTCCTCAAATCATCCAGCTGTCCTTAGTCACTGGGGCCCCACATGCTGAGGGGCCTGTCACGGCAGAGCAAAACCAGGCATCTCTGTTGGGCACTGCCTAACTCCTAACTTACAGAACCATGAGTTTAATAAAATCATTAGTATGTCATACTGTTAAACTCGGAGGTGGTTCACTTTGTGTCAACCAGGACAATTTAAATAACATGGAGCAGCTCACATTTAAAAGAAAAGCTTAAGGACCAGGTCTCTGGAAGCAGGAGGTACTAGAAAGATGCAAATTAAAAACCCAATGAGATATCACCTCACGCCAGTCAGAATGACTATCATCAATTAATCAACAAACGAGTTTGGTGAGGATGTGGAGAAAGGGAAGTGGTGATGGTGTGGTGATGGCCAGAGGGAAGGGAAAGGACTGGGTGGAGGAGGGCAGGATGGGGAACGGGGAGACATCTGCAATAGCTTCATCAACAACAAAAATAAAGGAAAAAAGCAAAAGAAAAGCATAAGAATGAGGTTTCTGGAAGCCCAGGGAACCAGGAGCTCTGGCAACTTTAGTAATAGGAACCAATAACCAATCTCTTCTGGATTCATTGCACCAGATACTGCCATTTTCAAACTTTGAGTTATTCTACTCAAGAAGAAAATTCCAGAGACACACAATCTGATCGGACAGCTTCCAAACTGTTTACACTTATGTCCAGAGTGGGTTCATCCCAGATAAATCACTTTTATGTAAGAGTTAGGGACTCCTAGAGTTATAGAAACTCTCAGGGACTAAGAATTAGGGAAAGATTCTGTGCCAAAGCAAAATCAAGATGTCCTACTGCATGAAGGAAAAAACACACTGGGTGTAAGAAAACAACAACCTAACAATAGTTCCAAACACAAAGAAGATTCTTAATTACTACACTTTTACTTGACCCCGTTGGCTTAAGTCTCTCAAGATGCAAAGTGTCAGCCTTCAAAGGCATTTATGTGTGAGCTAATTCTTAAATGTGAGCTCTTGGAAGAAAATGAGCAACATTTTATTGTTTGAAAGCATTTGAACTTACTTTGTGTCTAACACTTAAGCAAAGAAAATTAGCCTCATGCAGCCCTTGGAGGAATCCACCCGTGTTCCATTTGCCTAGCCATTCAAATTGAAATCACTTTGCCACCACAGGATGCTCTGAAGTTAATAGTAGATGAGGAGTTTAGCAGTGGAGGAACACATGAGGCAGTTCATCATCATTAGTTTTTGTAATTATTTGGCGCCAATTACCTTTCATTATGTTCAATGGACCCTCCGTCTCCATGCTGGGGAGGCTACCGTAAGCACAGTGGGCTGGACCATGAACTGGGAGAACAGCTGCCTTTTGTCTGCAGGAGAGAGAGCCATGAGTTAGAAAAATTTCCTGTCATTAGACAGAATCAGTATAGATGAGAACAATGTGTATGGGTTCTTCTAGTTTAAAAAATTCTGTGGTGTAGGATTTTAGGGGACAAAGGAGACATACCACACACAAATCTATTCTCATTTCTTCAGAATTATAGCTTTTCCAATTAATTTCATTAGGTTGGCCAAAAAGTCTGTTTAGTTTTTTCCATAAAAGATGCATTTTTCACTTTCATCAATAACTTTGTTGATCTGGATGTTTTGAGTATGTCAGCTATCTCTCCCTATTGGCTTCTAGTGGGTAGAGGCCAGGGTGCTGCTAAACATCTTCCAATGCATAAGACAACCCCACAGCAAAGAATTATTTGGCCAAATTATCAGTAGTACCAAGAAACTTCACAAACCATTTTTGGACACATTTGATCAGTCACAGCACCTTCTCCATATACTACACAAATTTTTTTTTCATGTTACAGTTGCATTTTTACCTTTCCTGAAATAATAGAGCATAATATGACAAAAATGGTGCATATTTTCTTCCATATTCAATAATAAAACGGCTGCACAAAAATTAACTGGTTTTGATAAGTTGTTTTTAAATGCATGCTGATGTGACAGCTGTCACAATACAGTCTGACAAGATCGTTTTGAATGAAGTTAGAGACAACTAAGAGCTACTAGAGCCACTGTAAGAAAAAAACAAATTAATTTTTTGGCCAACCTAATACCTTTATCCACAAAAGATCATTTTTCCCTATTTTGAAAGGAGGAAATATTCAAACAACTTATTAACACTGGTTAAGTGCCACAAGTACTATAAGGTCTTTGCTAAGTGCCAGGTGTGGTGCTAGGCACTAGAGTTCAAAAGAGATGGACAGGTGAGGCTGCTGACTCCATGGAGGTGACATTCTACTGGGAGAAGCAGACAATAAATAACTAGTTTTAGATAGTGATGAAAGCCATAAGGGACACAAAAATAGCCTGTGGTCATGATTATGAGGTCAGAGGTGTCCTGAGAGGTCAGGACCACCTCTCTGAGGTGATGACCATTCAACTGAGATCTAAAGACGCAGGAGTGATTGAGAGGGAAAACCTGGTAGGCAGACAATATCACGAGTGCCGCGGCCCTGGGGACAGGGGAGAGCTCAGCCTACACACTGACAGAAAGCTGGAATGTCTGGAGCCAGGCAGGGACAGGCTGTGCTAAGGAACAGGAATTCTATTCCATTTGCAGTGAGAGGCCATGAGAGTGTTGCAAGTGGAGAAGTTTGTGGTCTGGCTTACACATTAGCAAACTCACTAGCTGCATTTGGAAGGTCAGTTGGAGGGGTCAGATTGGAAGCAGGAAGACCAGTGCGAAGACTGCCTCAGAAATCCAAAGACTGATACAAAACTACCCATAGTCAGAAAGACACAATTTTCAATCCACAGAAAACTATGCATGCCATTCAGTACACTCACACTGTAGAAGTAAGGAAACAGACTCACAGCTGGTTTGGTGGCAAATGAGAACTAGAGCCCAGGTTTCACAAACTAGTTTGTTGTGTAAACAAGTTGATTTCACTCCGCGTCCATTTCTTAGAATGAATCGTAAGTCAGTTAGGGGAATGACCATTTGCTGATACTTATTTATGCTTTAAAAAGTAAAATGCCTTTCCACCCTGCTGTAAGAGATCAGAAATGGTTTCAGGGGACTCCCTGTTTCAATGCACTGAGGCTTTGCATGTGGAACACATGCCTGTTGTGTGGTCAGGCCAAGTGCTCATCAAGTTGGCTGTCTGGATGCAGTTTAGAGCAGGCTGGGAAAATAGACAGATAAGCATGTGGCAACCAGTTTGGAAAACAGTGTTGGTTAGCACTGTGTTGGGACCATCAACCAAATAGCTCTGATGCCCACTCACTTTGTATAGTCACAGGAAAACCCAAGAACAGTAACTCTCCAGGAATGGTGGAAATAACACTCAGGATCAAACAGTAAAAAGGGAGCAGGTGACAACCTTTACTCTTTTATGTCTGCTTTGAGCATTTGAGGCGAGTTGTGTGCTTTGGTTCTCGAAGGCCTTTTTTTCTTTTTTCCTTCCTTGGCATTTTGATCAGGCTTGCTAATGAATCCTAGAAAAGTCCCATTTGGGGGACGGAATCCAAAAGAATGAAAATTGGTTTCTCGGCAGCCTCTGAACACTGGGCTTGTAATAAATGTCACTGGTGTTGCTGCTCGCTTCTGATGGACCGCTCGAGCCTTCTGTGTGACAGCTAATGAGCTCCACTAATCAACCTGAGGAGCAAATGCTATTTCCTGCCCTCCCTCTCTACCTGAGGAGGTGAGGGGTTCTAACCCTCACCCTGGCAGACTGACAGCACCGAACAGGAGCAGAATAACAAGGACACCTGGAGGGTTAATTAAGGTAGAACTTGAAAGTTGTTTTTAAATCAATTTAATTAACCTGTGATCTCTTAAAATTAAAATATGTTGCAACTAGAATGAAGGCAAATTTTATTTTACTTTTTTTAAATGTCATCCTGAAAAACAGAAACTGAGTCTGTCTCTGGGTAAAAAGGAATGGTGAGAGTGTTAATCCCCACCTGGACTTTTTCAAATCTATCTTTATTCCCTGTGTATCTCAGAGTGGATAGATTCCCTTCTTAGAGGAAGGATCCATATTCTTGACTTCTGGTGCTGGTGTCAATCACCCAAGTTTCTGGTAGCACCTTCCCTCACCACGTGAATGTGGTGTCCACCCCTCATCATGATTAGGGCAAGTCAGTGGAGAAAGGCAGTAAGAGCAAGGTGAAGGGGGTGAGTCAGACATCCAGGGTCCAGAGTGAGCTTCCACACCTTCCTAGCAGTTTGGCCTTCAGGCAACGACTAAACCTCTATCCATCTCTTCTTTCCTACTCTTCTTTTCTGCCCCCCCAGCCCCAGTAAATAGGGTTACCAACAGCATGTACAACAGGGGGTTATGAGAAGAATTAAAAGACACAATGCTATAATGTATATGAATTATTGAGTACAGGGCCTGGAGCATAGTAAGCTGTCAGTAAATGCTGATTATTCTACAAAGGTCCATGACACCTGGAAATAGAAGTGCACTGATGGGATTCAAGGGATCCCTTAACCCCCCTGAAAATGTATTCCTGCCTTTATAGTATGTGTGTACTTTTTATGGGGGAGAAAGTTCATTTTAAAGAGCTTCTCAAAAGAGGTCTGCAACCCCCATGTGATAAAGATTCACTCCTACGTGACATCAGTTTCTAAGAGCCCATCCAGTCTGTTGGAGCACTGAGGCCAAAATAATGAAGACACCCTCGGCTGGCCTATTCCTGAATGTGGGCTGTAAAGGCTCCTCCCAGCCACTCCGCCCAAACCCTCTCCATTCTTCTCCCTGGCCCAGCCCAACACAGGTGACGAGAGCACACCACGCCACACCAGCCCGAAGTCACCATGTCACCAGGAGCGGAAGTGTTTGAGGTACGACTTGAGTTGGGAATGGAAGGAAAGCCTTAAACTTAAATCTCTGTGGAGTGGAATAGGACGGTGTGTGCCACAGTGGTCATATGCCCTCTGGCAGTCAATGACAGAATCTGAAGTTAAACAGATGACTGTTACAAAAAGTTAATAGTTATGTATTAATGTGTATTATGAAAATATGGGTGTGCTATTGAGCAAAATATGATCATATAGATAGTAATACTTAATATGGGGTGCTGATAGGAATTTAAGTTGTTCTTTTAAGTGTCAAACAGTCATACACATAAATATATGCAGTCATACCTTGTTTCATTGTGCTTTGCTTAATGGCACTTCTCAGAAGTTGCATTGTTTACAAATTAAAGACAGGACCCTCCACCAGCAAAAAGATTACAACTCACTTTATTGTGGTGGTCTAGAACTGAACCCACCATATCTCCAAGGTATGCCTGTATGGAATAACAATAAAGCTGCAATTCTGATATGAGAAATTATGATGACTGAACATGCATAGCTAAAGCTGTAGAAATGTCAGAGCATAAGTGTTTGGGCATACCTGGAAGACAAATTTTGTCACTAAGTCAAGGAGCCAAGAACATATTTGGAGTATTGTAGGGATAGTAGAGTGAATCATTTTCCTAAGAAGAATAAATGACCATTCCATGTGGCTCACTACAACCTCTTGGAGGTGTCCATGCTGAGGGGAAAGTGGTTAATCAGTGTTCTTAGCAATATCACCACGCATATAAACTTGCATAGAAGATTCATGTAGCCATTCCTTCAATTCTTCAACAGAAGGAATTGAGACCCTACTAGTTACCAAAATTTGCCCTGGATGCTATGGAAAGATGATGTGCACAAGGAACAGGCCCTGCCTCAGGGTGCCCACAAGCTCTCAGGAAAGACAGACTGATAGACTGATGAGGCCAAGGCCTGACCTATTTTTGGTTCTGCAGACACATCAAGTTCTTGTTCAGGGTGAGGTCTCTGCACATGCTTTGACCTCAGCCCGGGGTGCATTTTCTCCCGCACTTAGCCTTTCTAGCTCCTCCTCACGTGTCAGGTCTTGGCATAAAGTTCACCTCCTCCAAGAACCCTTTCTAATCACCCACTAAAAGTATTATTTATTCATATCCTTGTCACATTGTTGGTTTCTTTAATACAACTTGCAATAAATTGTAAGCATTTGGCTTGTTGGGTCCTTCGGTATCTTTCTTATTGCCCACTGAATGTTGGCCTTACAAGAACAGAGACTGTCTTTCCCAGAACCTAATATAATGCCTAGACCAAGATATATTAAGATTGTTAAGATATATTGAATGAATGGGTGACTGAAGGACTACCCAATGTATGTATAAAAAGACACTTTGAGTCTCAGACGGGTGGGTGGTAGGAATATTAAGGTCCTTGGGGAGAGGGTTCCATGTTTGCATGCAAGCATTTTGGTCAGGATGATTGACAGTGGTAGGACCTTAGTTTAATGTGCACACAACTATTCAACTCATTTTCTCAGATGTCAAATGCCACTTGAGATTGTTTTCATTAAACCACAGTTTTAGACTAGAGAGAGCTAGGATAACCCAATGTAATTGGTTAATTCAAGGGGATGGGGGAAGGATATCAAGGAAATGAAAACATACTCTGGCATTTTCCTGCCACACACACACCTCCATGGCAGAGATTGATGTGTTCCCATTTCAGAAAATGGGTCACAGGGGCATATTCCAAAACCATGCTCTCTGCTCCCCATTAGCACCCCGATGCTAAGAGGCTGAGCGTGGCCCAGTGCCCCCAGAGTCAATCTGCTGGTCCCTACCAGAGTGTTTTGACTGTTGCAGTTTCTGTGGGTAGAAGTCTTATGTAAGCTGGGTGTTTTAAATTGAAGTCTCCTAACAAGGGCCAGTTCAGGCAATATGATCTGAATGGACACTGTGAATCTGAGTAAAATAACAGCAGGATTATCCCCTTAAAAACTGCATGCACGCACACATATTTTTGGAGGGTTTTGTTGTTCATTTTATTGGTGGTATCAACAGCCCTCTCTGTCAGAATTAATGAGTTCCTTGGCCATTATGTGAACAAGGCAGAAACATATCTGAATGCTCCTCCATCTCTGTGTGCTTCCCAACCACTCCTGCAGGCACTGAACTGGCTCCACAAGTAAGTAACAATGTTGTAAAAAAGAGAACCCCACAACTTTTCCACCTATTATCCTCAGAAACAGGGACACAACAGGCTTTCCCTTCCTCCTTCAAAACACAGATGGATGGAGTCTGATCACAGCATCCTGGGAATGTATGTTCTGAATCTCCTGTCCCAAGTATGCTAGCGATTGGTGCCAAGAACCATTAAAAGTTTAGCCCAGTAAACCTGTTGTAGAAAGCTCTCCTAAGGAAATAATCAGAGTTGTTATGAGGTTAGTTAGCAAGAATCATTCTTTTATTGCTACACATGAGTCAAAACTCAGAAGCAAAATGGTCTTTTAAACAGAAATGGATACATAAAATATGTATGTATCCATTCATAGAATTCATAGAATAGAATGGTTTTCAGTTATTAAAAGTCATGGACTAAAAATTTTTATAGTATTTTACTCTGTAAAATGCAGTAATCACAACTAGACTGTCGAATTTTGCCATAGTGTGAACTAGGTCTGCTCTTTTTATCACTGAATTCCTAGAATTTAGGAAAATACCTCAAACAAATGCGTCCATCCTTTCTTCTTTCCTTCCTTTCTTCCTTCCTTTCTCCCTTCCTTCTTTCCTCGTTCTCTCCTCCCTTTCTGATTATAAAGTAGTGAATAAATTAACAAATATTATGTGTATATTTACTGCAAAAGAAACATAAGACTGGAAGAGATTCTAGAGAGGGAGATTGCAAGTGACTTTATATTTCCATTCTGTGTATTTCTGCATTGTCTATATTTTTTCAATGACTGTGTATTACCTCCATTATAAATACATTTTGAAACATTAAAGAAAATTGAAGTTTTTGTTCTTCAGCTCTTCTCTGGAATTTAAGCAATTGCTGCTATCTTGAGTTTTGTTCATAAGAAGGTTATTTTGGGAAGTGAGGAATTTTAGAAAGTTTTCATTTATTAATCACCAGGGGAGACTGCACAGGGACCCAAGCGGGCCCTGCCTCACCCTGGTGCCGCCCTCAAGGATGCCCCGTTCCGAGGGGAGTTCAGGCAGAAGGTGCGTAACTCGTCTTCTGGACGGAATACTGAGCGCTTCACAGAGCAATAAAGGGCAAGAGTTTCATTTGCTGTTAAGTAAGTGCTCATCCAATTCTTGCCCTTGTATTTTAAACTTTTCTAAAACCCAGTAAAGTTTTAGGTTATTTTACTATTAATAGATCAGATTTTGAATAAAATGTTGACTTATATTTTGACATAACCTGTTTCAAAATATCAGCTCCATCCTATAACTGTCAGGTCTCCTTAGTAATACTTAATCATATTTTGCTTATCTTTTTCCCCCAAAACAAAGGCATTGTTTGTTTTTGCTTCTTTAAATCTCCACGACAATCACCATGATAAGAGAACTAAAGCAGAAGCTGAATTCTTCTCTGATGCAGCTGTGAGCACACACCAACTGTGCACAGCGAATTAGACTGTGGCTTTATCTTGATTGGTGCTTTTCATAGGAACTTTCTACCTGAATGCATTACTGATTTAAATCCTACTGTAACACTGTGGCAACACAGACACCAGGAAAACGAAGGAAAAATAAATATGTCCTATTTGCAACAAAAAATCATGGAGGTGAACAGCTAAGAAGAATACTGCTATCTGAAGCCCAGAATACTAGCAGAGAAATGAGAATAGGAGCAAGTTTGTGTGTTTGAGGTGGAGGGTGCGGGGGGGGGGGGGGGGGGGGGGGGGGGGGGGGGGGGGGGTGGGAAGTGATGTGAAGACCTTGGAAGTACCGTTAGGAGGCACCAGTTCTTCACTTAGGACTCTAAGAAATTAGAGGCGTTCTCAGAAACACCAGGCAGGTGAACTGCAATGGGGTCCCAGGCCACTCTTCCTTTTCTTATTCTTAAGCACTTCTGTACTTGAACACACTTCTCTTGAAACAAACCTCGCCCATCCCACCACAGGTACACTAATAATGACCCCACTTATTGCCTGTTCACAAATGTCTCACACAAATCCGACAACCCTGGGAAGCCCTTCTTACAGACTCCATCCTCTGATTTCCCTTATCATTTGTTAACAGCACCCAATACTCGGCATTCACCTGTACTCAGCTGTTTGTTATCTTTGTTCAAATAGGCCCCTCTTCCCTACTGGACTGGAATTTGTGCAAGCTCTTATCATTAACCAAAGACCAACATGCTTTATTATCTGATCCTCTGCCATGCTCGATTTGTTAAAGGAGAATTAGTAGATCTGATCCCTTCCTCTATTGCTAGCATTTAGTGAAGGGCTTTGCCCGGTAGTTGTAGCACTTGTTCTCTGTTGTGCTAATGAGTGTTTCCATCTCATGATAGGAATGTGTGTCTGTGGGTATGTATATTGTATGTACATGCTACTTCTTGGGTTTGTCTGTTACTGCCACTAGGATCTCCTTCTCAATGCTCTCTGCACACAAAGTGGTAACCTCTTTAGGATACTGAGAAGAGAATATGTGTAGCTACAGGAATTTCAGGAAACATTTCTGATGTTGTGGCACCCAATGGCATTGTGAAAATATACAGTGGAATACATGCAGACCAGTTTTAGGAGTTAATTATTACTAAATCTGATAGCTCCCAATTGTGGTATTTTCATAATTCTCGCAGTCCAGCCATTTTCTATCATAATCACCAATATCAATATTAAGTAGTAGGTGAGCATTCAGGTGAACAAGGCTGCCAGTGTGGATTCTGCTCCCAATTTATAGATTTTTCCCTTTAAGCCTTTATTTAAGAATCTTCTACTCTTTCAAGCGTCTTAGAAAATTACCACATAGAGACCTCCTCATGAACATTAGAACATTTCTGAAGAAAGTCTAGCTCTCCTGGCAAGTTGACATCAAGGCTTTCTGCTGTATCAGTGTATCTGGGAAATACAAAAATCACATCACAACTCTCAATTACAATAGTAGGAAAGTGACAGCAAACTTTGTAAAACAAAAATAGACAGCAGACTATCAGCCTGTGGCTCAGTTTAGTTGAGAGGCATTAGAAGACGGTAATTCTAGAAAACAAAGATGCTAACCAAGGCAGGTGGGACTCATAACTTGCCCCCCATCCCCAAACAGCACTGTGTGCTGTCACTACTGTTTTGGAAGAATGGGACAGCAAAAATTTAGAAATTCAGTACAGCAAGTCATTTTGAACAACAGGATGATAAATGTGTAGTTGGACAGAATTGGTCACTTTTTAACTAGTTATTTTGACAAAATGATCAAGTGTCCAGAAAGCTTTAAACCTAGAGCCAAAGGAGAGTAGATCTGAGTTCAGGGTAACTTAACCACACTGAGCCCACTGTTCTCCCCCTTCAAAAGGAAACAATCCTACTTATGCCATGTAACTTGAGAGTGGTTCCGGAAATCAAACATGGGAGTGTGCACGAGAGTGCTGTGGGATTTAGTAAGGACTCGCCCCTTGAAAGTCAGTATTGTACATTGCAACATATAGTGATGCTTGGATGTCTGTTCCTCCCTCACTGTGGAACAGCCATGCAGTCTAGAGACAATTTATCCACTTCCTGCTCCAGAAGTGAACCCATTAGGTACAAGTCAGTTTACACCGGACATTTCCATGGTCACAGATGGATTCAAAGGTCAGCCTGCAATCTAAGTTGGCTTCACCAGGCCAAAGGAAGTACTTTTACTAGATGATCGGAAGAATCAACCTCAATCTCTCTCTCTCTCTCTTTCTCTGTCTCTGTCTGTTAGCACATTCAGACAACACAAGAGACAGAAAGATAAAAAGAATAAAAATAGGGTGACCATTTTGAGTCACTTTTTAAAATCTTTATAAAACTTCACCTTTGAATAACAAGGCTATTGAATCTGCCTAAATATACGGCAATAAGATTTTAGTCCACCACTCAAAAAAATGTATCTCTCAGAAAAGAAAATGGTGGCTTTTATTAGCACCCTAACAGGTCTTACATATTACAGGATGTTCTCTTTAATACTTCATTTTGAAAAAAAAATGGTACTGCTTGAATAAGTCATTTTATCCTGAGAATCAATCACTGTTAGCTTTGGGTGTACGTAAAAGTTACTTGACAGAATCAATTATTAAAAAAGGAAAAAATTTTAACATGAATTCTCAGTAATTATTCTTGGGTAGCTATGATTTTATAATTGAATGTCATTGTAAGAGAAGACTTGCATAATATTTTAAGGATCCATTCAGTAAGTTATATATACAGGGTGGGGCAAAAGTAGGTTTATAGTTGTTTGTATGGAAAACAATACACTGATTAATAAATAATAACAAGAATAAACTGTGTTCAGCATGCTCACAATGGCAGATATATTTGCCCTATCCCATATATATATATTGCTATGTATATATAAACCTTGCATCATAATATATATATCATATACTATATACAAATTATTATATAACAATATAATAATATATCCTATAGTATTCTAGGATATACATATATCATTATATCATATAAAATTATTATATATAATACTCATCTTAGAGGTGAATAAGAAAAACAGTGATCAAAGCAAAATGATGAAGTACTTGTGGCTTAGGTGGCATTTCCCTGATAACATCAGACACGTGCCAAATGCGCTGTGTCACAAACATCAAACACTGTAGACAGACGTGAAAATAATTTGCTCTAGAAAATTATTTGAAAACTCAAAACTTGGTTCTAATGAGGTCAAAAAGATGCATGCCCACAGTTTAGATCAGATAATTCCAAGAAAAATGAAACTGGCCTGGCTGCCAGGTGGCTCAATTGGCTGGAACATTGTCCCGTACGCAAAAAGGTTGTGGGTTTGATCCCCAGTCAGAGCATATACCTAGGTTGGAGGTTCAGTCCTGGGTTGGGGCTCATATAGGAAGCAACCAATTGATGTTTCTCTTTCACACCTCTCTCCCACTCACTCTTTCTCTCTCAAATCAATAAATCATATTCCCGGGTGAGAATTCAAAAAATATGTTTAAAAAATGAGACTGCAAGCTAAAAAACAAAATAAGCAAGCTGAACAGAAACTGAGTCATAGATACAGAAAGCATTTTGATGATTACCCAATGGGAGGGGTCAGGGGATGGACACAAAAGGTGAAGGGATCAAGAAGTGCAAATTGGTTGTTACAGAATAGTCATGGGGGTGGAGAGTACAGCGTAGGGAATATAGTAACCAAGGAATATATATGCATGACCCATGGACACGGACAATGTGTGGGGATTTCCTGAGGGAGCAAGGGGTCTGAGTAGAAGAGGGCAAAAGGGAAAAACTGTAATAGCATAAACAATAAAATATAATTTAAATTTTAAAATAGAAAAATGAGATTGCAAGAAA
>PVKM010011295.1:0-33461 GCA_004027735.1 Carollia perspicillata
GAATCTTTGCCACCGGCAGGGTGAATCCCTTTAATATTTGCGTCTTTTTCCTGAGAGCCAGGGCTATCCCAACTTGGAATTTTAAAATCGCCGCCACTCAGAATTTTAGGGAGGGAGGGGAGCAGGTGGGATGGAGTTACAGATTGTATGGTTAACAATTAGGTTTGCTTATTTGTCATCTGGGTTCTCATGTACCGTGAAATAAGGGAGCGCCAACCGAAGACTCAACACAAACGTTAAGTTAATCCTGACCTGGCTCAGCAGAAGTCTGTATTTACAGCCTTTTAATACAATTAGAAGTTTTGTGAATTTTTTTTCTGTTTTTTACGAATAGACTCTTTTCCGAGTGATGCTTCTAGACACAGACATGGAACCATTGAAACTATATTTTCCTCCTTTGGTTCTTTATTCTACAATGGTCTGGACTTCCAGAACCACGTGGAAGTAGCGAGATCTCCCCCAGTGCAAAAGGAAGTGTGGTTTGGCTCGGAAAGTCTTCTGGTAGAGTTGACACTGTGCCAGTGACCCTGTGTTCAGCGTGAGGAGCTGAGGCCTTCATCAGAATCTCTTACAGTTCAGCTCTGTTTTGAGAAGAGCAACAGACCCTCTTAACCAAATGGAATGAAAAGAAGCCCTTTGTCTACCACTCATGTATTCTTTCCAGTTCTGATCATCCATTTTGTCAGTGGGAGCCACGCTGGGCTAGAATTTTTCCATTGGTCAAACTCTGTGGCTCCTGCCCCTCCGACAATATTTCCCTGTGGACTGGGTTTTCTCATTAATCAAATGTTGCCCATATTGCATTTCCTGGTTCAGCTATTCATGTTGCCATCCTAAGGCTGGGGTACTGAAAGTCAGCATTAATCACGAGACATGCCACTCTCAGGGTTGGAATTGCTTTGAGGATGACATCTTGTATTTGCCTCTAGTTATACTTTTTCCCTAGAGAAATCTCAGGTTAGACAGCGGGGGGGGGGAAAGCCAGTTCCTGCTTGATGTTTAATAGCTCAGTCATTATGAGGGATGCTGTAAACCCCCCGCCCCCTGCTGTTATGTGGTGTTTGGTAACCATAAAAACTGCTGTCTCTGCCATGGCATATTAACTGGCTCCAAGTTTAAGGCAATCTGCAAGGATTTTAATTTAATTCTCACCTGTCTCCTTTCCCAGTTCCCACACAATTATCCCTGGAGACCACTGAACCTTCGTGGTCATCATTCAGCCATGAGCCGTTTTTAAATTGCACTGGGCCAGGTAACGAGAGCAGCCAGCAAAGGCGACACGGGGGGGTGCCGGCTGCGGTTGCGAGGCACTGCAGAGCGTTTCACGCACACTGTTTGCTTTGGTGCTAAACATTACCTCAGCTTTGAGGTGTGGGAGCTGCAAATGAACATCTGAAACAAGGCAGCTATATTCCTGCCGCTGCCTTTCCAGCCAAGGCCCACGTTCCTGGGACTTCTGAGTCTTCTGTCTGGGAGCTGTTATTTGTTGAATTGAGTCCTTCTTTGGGGAGCAAATGTGGGTGTCCTCTGAATTAGCCTGTGGAAGGAACGTACTGAGATTCCAACTATCTTTTGGGGGTTCCAAGAAGCGGATCCCTATGTAAAGGATTTGAGTGCAAGTCATTTTATTTAGAAGGGGACTCCAGGAATCACCAGGAGGGTGTGGGGAAGGGGGACAAGCAAGAGAAGACCATCAGGAAAGCGTGTGTCATCAGGCTGGTTTCCACTGTGGGCACTGGAGTTTGACTTCCCTGGGGCAGGGCACTGAGAACCAGGGGAGCCATGTCCCGCCCCACAGGCAAGGGAGTTGGGCTTAGGGATACTTCCAGGATCTCTAAATTCTCTAGCACTTCTGCTTGCAGTGCTTGCTGGTAGAGTGGGCTGCAGAGGCCAAGGACCGTGGCAGAAAATGCGGGTGCTCCAGGAGAGTCAGGCCTGTTCGTAAAAATGTGAGGCTTGGGGAAACAAGCAAGATAGAGCAAAGTATCTTCTCCACTAATCCACAACCCAGGGACCAGAACAAATAGCTGGAAAGCTGAATGCCCTGTTATATCTTATAGCTAGAAGGGGTCTGGGCAGTCTCTCAGCCAGCCCTCTTCATTCCATACAGGAGTACTTTCTATAGCAATCATCCAATTTCCATCCAAACACTCTAAGTCAGCAGTCTCCAAGCTTTTTGGCACCAGGAACCAGTTTCGTGGAAGATAATTTTTCCATGGATGGGGGGTTAGGAGGATGGTTTCAGGATGATTCAAGCACATTACATTCAAGCTCACCTCCTGCTGTGTGGCCCAGTTCCTAACAGGCCTGGACTGGTACCAGTCTGTGGCCTGGAGGGTGGGGACCCCTGCTCTAAGTGATGGTGGGCTCACATGTCAAAGCTGCCCATACCATGGATAGATGGTTCTAGTTGATATTCTACCTGATACTTTCTAAAGTTCCATGTTTTGTGGAAAAGATCATTCAGTCAACATTTACTGAACATCTCCTGGGTATTAGGTGCAGAATGAGGACCTGAGATTCACAGGTAACACTGCCTCTCTAGATCTCCATGCCAAAGAGAGGGATGGATAAGCGGATCTTATCTTCACACAGCATTTTTGTAGGGCACCCCATTTTACCAGATATATGCTACAGGAAAGAGAGTGAGGAACTCTCCCTAAGTAGGGAGCATGAAGCGATTAGAAGCAGCTTCAAAGAGGAGGTAAGGGGTGACTACAGGTGGGAGGAGGTGGGCAAGATATACTGAGTATGAGTTCAATTCTGGTAATAGGCACCTCAGACTGCTCAATTGTCCATGCTCCAAAAACCATACATGCCAACAGCAATCCCCACACCTGCAGAATGAGCACTTCACTAGGATTTTAACCAGAGCTCTACTTACAATTGGACTAAAGGGAATGGCTTAATTCTCTACTTCAAAAAGAGTAGAACTTTTTTAGGAGAATATAAGTGTCTTTCCTCCTGTCTAGTTTTCCACCTCTGTAAATTTCCTATCCATGTGGCTGCAAATGTGTGCAGCTAATACCTGTCTGCAGGTTTTAGGTGCAACATACAGATATCTAGAAACTACCATTTGTCATACCACTTTCAAATAGATCCTATAAAAAGTGTAGTAGAAATTTAAAAATATAGATAGAAACTGAAGCTGGCACTCTGCATCAGCCCCTGATGGCTCCCTGCTGGCTTCCCAGCTTCAGTATCACCTGTTGACTAGTTAGTTGATTTCCTGCCCTCGGCCCTGGACGTTCCCCTGATGTTCCTTTGTCCTGGGCTCCGGACCACTTCCCTTCCTTTCCTGTGTCTTTAGCTTTCACAATTACGTATCTCCTGCTCATACCATGAGACCTCTCCCCTCCCCACTTTGTTGCAAAAGTATTTAACCACCCACCTGACCCCTCCTCGGTGCCCAGAATTTGGAAGCTGTCTCCTCTGGGCCCACGCGTGCATTAAAGGCTTACTCTGTCACCCCAGATCGTGTAAGAGTTCGTTTTTCTGCAACAAAAGTAGTCCAAATTAACCACCCATTCGTCTGGATAGCCTGTGATTAAAGAGTGCTGATCACTGTCACTCACTGCACGTGGCCCCCTGAGGAATGCGTAAAAGAAGACCTATGCAAAGATGGGAAGTGGTGAATCCAGAAAACCTGTTAGTTGAATATGGGTGTGACTGAAGTTTCTATTTGCATATACGTATTTGATTCTGAAAAATGAATAAAATGGGTTGGTATGCCGCTCCCTAAAATATGAAGTTTCTTTTCAGTGATTTTGTTCATTTGAGAGAAAGAGCTGAAGAAAGCCAAGATCCTATTATGTAGAAAAAGAAAGTCACAAACCAGCTGTTCTGCTTGCCAAATTCAGCTTAGAGATGTGTTTTGCTTGGCTCATACAGTGTTCACCCGCATAGAGTTTTAAACACGCATTAGTTGCTTTCCTTTAAAAATAAGAATAGTTTACTTCAAAATCCAGCTTTCCAAATTCCCTTGGAATATCAAAATCTCTGCAGTGCTGAGCCTACATGTCATGCTGCAACATGCAGCCAAAGTGAACAGCTGCTCTGTCCTTCGGACAAGGCATATACTTTCTAGCTGGTCATGTTCTACTACTCTCTTCATTGGGGAAGGTCAGGCATCATGTATGATTTCATCCCTTCTGGCTTCTTTCATTGACATTGCCTACCTGGTCCCAGCAAACCTTCAAGACAGCCAGGAAGGAATAAGCTAAGGTACGAGGAAGTTAGGTACTTAGCTTAAGTAGGTAAAACTGGGTCACTTAGTCTTCAGTTACTTCATTACTTTGTTAACGTAGTTAGGTGCTTCATTAAGTACCTCAGTCTTGACTTAGTTAATAAAGCATGCAAGTTAAGATTTAGGTACTTAAATTTTATTTTATTGGCCATCATTTCCAAGATCACTGGAAAACTGGAGGATGCTCCAGGAGAAAATGCATTCCATGGTAAAATAAGTTTGAGAAATGCTCCCCTTTTGAAATCCTCAGTGTGCATTGGAACAGCAAACTCTCTGGGAAGTAGCATGACGTATAAACTTGCATGCCTTTGGTTAGAAAATAGCAGGCCCCTCGGAGGTTTTGGACAGTAAAGGGAATTGATCAGAGCTATGCATTGGCAAGTTAAATTTGCTAATGTTGCAATTCGCCCAAAAATAAGGGTTAAAAGTTAAGGAAGCACCATCCATAGCCTCCTCAGTCTTACACAGATGTTCTTCATTGAACATCTAATTCCCTTATCTATAAATAGATAATAGCAATACTTTCCTGTTCTGCTGCATGGGAGTATTCCATGAGATAATTCATGTGCCAGTAAATGTTAGCCACTCACACTCTTATCATCTCCTTCTCCCTGCTCTTATTATCAGTAGATTCATAAATTTCCATATACATGTCTGTGGAAACATGAAAAGTTCCCTACATCCTGTGCAATTAGATATATTATGTAGAAGATCTTACTTCAGGTTTCTGACCCAGTTCAAACTTTATGTCTTCTAGAACAGCAGTCCCCAACCTTTTTGGCACCAGGGACCAGTTTCGTTGAAGACAATTTTTCCATGGACCAGGGCGAGGAGGGGTATGGTTTGGGGATGATTCGAGTGCATTACATTCAAGCTCACCTTCTGCTGTGCAGCCCAGTTCCTAACAGGCCGGGACCAGTACCAGTTCGCAGCCTGTGTGGTCTGGGAACCCCTGTTCTAGAATGCATTTGGAGACCTCCCTAGGTCGAAATACTAATTTCACTGTTTGGAGTTATATGTTTTTGTCTTCCCTAGGAAAAAAAGATATAGAAAGAGAGGAAAGAAATAGGAGAAAGGGGGAAAGAGAGAAAGAGGAAGGAAGGAAGGAAGGAAGGAAGGAAGGAAGGAAGGAAGGAAGGAAGGAAGGAAGGAAGGAAGGAAAGAAGGAGGGAGGGAGGGAGGGAGAAAAGATCATGTCCTCATAGAGCACAGAATTGAAAGTAAGGCAGTGTGGCAACTTAATGCAAGTCACAAACAACCAAGCTCCTTTGCAAACAGGAGAACAGAAAATTGGCCTAGTCATTTCCCAGAAATCAGAATTGCTAGGTCAACCCACAAAATGAGAAGTTTATAACCAAGAATTCAGCCAAAGGAGCCAACAGTTTCCCATGAGTCCAAGGCTTGTCAACTACAGATAAGTTCAAATTGTTTTTCTGCTTTCAAGTTGATTTTCTGTCTATGTTATGGCAGGAGGTTCTCTGATAAGTCCCTTTAAGTGGTTTGATCTTCCACCTGCGAAGTTAACTGATGCAGTACGTAGTCCTAGACCATCACTGAGGGTGGAGGCTGGGTGTGTTGCATATGGTAATTAGGTTCTTCCACATGATCACAAGGAAAGCATTCCAAAGACCCACGCATGGAAGATTGTGGTGTGGTATGGTTTATTTGAGTGGTAATAGAAGCTGCCCCAAGGTTTCCAATTTCCCATTTCTGTCTATTCCACCATGGAAAAAGTCCAATCTTGTCCTCAGCAAGGCCAAGACAAAAGCCAGTGTCCAGAGTTTCTGCTTCATATTAAAGCTTAAAGGTCCTTTGGAGCCCACAGGGGGCTGCTCAGCAGTCTCAGTCCCCATCCAGGTAGTGTAGTTTGCTCCTGGCTGCTCCACTGGCAGAGTCCAGAGTCCAGGTGGCTGCCGACCATGTACCTGCTAAGGTCACATGGATATGAAGAGAGAATATGTGAGTGCATGGGGTGATTGCAGATTACAAGCGCGCGCGCACGAGAGAGAAAGCGCTTCTTTGTTCCCCTGGGATTATGTTAGCTTGAACAAGGGATGGACCAGGTGCTTTTTCAAAATGGCCAAACAATTGTCAGGGCTTTTGCGAGCTTTCTGTGGGTCCATACCCTCTAGTTAAACTGATAGGCCTCTATGATCCAGCACTTCCTCCAACACCCCCCAATAATTCAGTACCAGAGCAAGGAAGGGAAGAGTGTTAATCCCCTTTGCAGAGCAATGGTGTGGTCCCCTGTAGTGTAAAAATCTCTAACTTCCTGCCTAAGCAAGCAGGCTCATGCATGCCGGTTTTATTAAGCTCAATGTCCACTTCCTTTTGCTCTCATTTGTTTTATCAATATCTAGTTAAATACCAACAACGGTAACAGGTGTACAGGCACAGGTGACATTCCCTCCAAGCTCCAGTGAGACAGCCCGAGCAGCCTCAGGAAGCAGCTCTCCAAGCAGCTCTACCCAAAGAGGGACTCATTCCACGTTAACTTTCAAAAGTGTTAAAATTCTGTTTCAGGCAGCAGACTACAGATGGGAAACAGTGATAAACGAACCACAGACATGCCCCAGCACCGTGGAGCTCATGATCTGGAGGAGAAGGCAGACAAACAATTCTGTAGTTAAGTAAAATGCCAGCAAAATGACAACTTCGGTGAGTTCTCAAAAGGGAAGGTGTGTGGTGCTTTGAGAATGTGGAACAGAGAATCTGCCTCATCTGGGAGACCAGAGAAGTCATTCCTGACGTTGTAAAGTCCAGTTGATAACTAGGAGTTAACCAAGCAAAAGAAGGATAGGAGTAGAGTTTGGGGTTTATTTGCACAAGCCTGATGACAATTGCATCACAAATATTCAAGAACCTGAATAAAATGCAATGTAACTGAAGTTTAAAGACAAAGGTCCAAACTATAGCACAGAGAAAACAAGAATGGAAAGACCAGAACAGAGCATAAGAGACAAGGGAGCCAACCAATCCAAGTCCCAGAGGAAGAGGAGAGACTGAGTTCTGGGCAGAAATGATATTTGAAAAAAAAATCGCCAAGAGTACTTCAAAATGGATGAAAGACCTCGACCCACAGATTCCAAAAGCTCAGAAAATTCCCCAAAAAGTCATTGTATAAACAAATTGTGGTACACCCATACAATGAAATTCTAGTTAGCGATAAAAAGAAATAAACTTCTCATGTAACCATATGGAAGAATATCAAAAGTATTATGATAAATTGAAGAAACTGGTCACAAAAGGCCACATACTATATGATTCCATTTATATAACATCTGAAAAAGGCTAAAATATACTGTTAGAAATCAGATCAGTGGTCTCTAAGAACTAGGGTGGGTAAGGAATTGATTGGAAAAAGGTATTAGGAAACATTTGGGGGTGAAGGTCTTTCAAATGTTAATAATAGCATAATAAAAGTGGGCTATAGAACAAAATCACCAGTAGGATAGAGACTTTGTGATATTAATAATAGAAAAGTCTAGAAGAAAGCATCTATGATCAAATCACTAAGAGTTAGCCACTGCTTCATTTTTGTCTACTTTTAATTTTGTTATTCATATTGTTCTTTAACTGCTAAATTTTTTACAATGAGAATGAAATTATTATAGTTATGAAAGATTATGTTTAAAAATGACAAATATTAGTAATACTAATTATAAAACATAATAAGCCATTTCCTAATAAGTTTACAGTTCCTTCTCTAATTTTAAATGTTTTTCTCTGAATGTTCTTCTTTTATTGTCTTTACAATTCTATACTGTTAATTTACACATACATACCAACTGCATCTTGTATTTAAAAATCTCTGTGATTACAGCAATCACCGTCTATGGGTTTGCAGAATTCTTAGCTGTTATTCACATAACCTGTAAATAAAGTGAACTTCCAACATGGTGGCTGCACTGCTGCTGATTTACATCTATTTGCAAGATTTTCCAAGTGGAAGGTGCAGAGGGAACTGTCAAGACTACATGTAATATATCAGGTCTGTTTACCAGGTCTGATTACCTGGGCCTCACCCTGCTTTCAAATGGCCCAATTGGAGCAATAAATGCTGCCCACCCCTCCCCCATCCCATGATTGACATGACAGGATGGTGACCCTGTGTCTCAGCAAGGCCACAGTATGACAGACTAATGACTTGCAAAAGAACTTTCTTGACTGTTGCTTACCACAGTCACCTGTGGATTTATGAACACACACACTCACAACACCTTGTCTCACCCTTGCGATCATATCAGTTTGCTACATCTCAGCAAAGGAAAAGAAAAAAAGACCTGGAACCACTAATTATGCACAAGTAGGTCAAAATGCAAAGCTCCACATCTGCTAAATCTGGATGGATTAATTGCGTACACCACTAACACCTCATTTCTCCCTACTTATAATGAATGTTTAATTACATAAGAAATAAATGAAATCATTCTCCCTTTAAACATTTGAATATTTATGCAAAAGGAACTTTCGACCACCTTGCCCAATTTCAGTTTCAGTCCCTCTTACCCTTTCAAAGATAGTTTGGGCCTAGATTTCCAGATGCTTTATATGTATAAAAAGTGTACAGGCATGTATACATACATATAAGCATATATATATATGCATGCCTGTAAGCAGGACAGAACAGAAAACATAACATTGCTTCATGAAGGTTTTTCTTTTTTCATTTCCCATTCTCTCTCTCTTTCTCAATGGTTTCATCCTTTAGTTATCATTCTGTAATTTGCTTATATATATATTTTTGTTTTAGCTCAATCCCAGGCTGGTTATTTACGTTAACCTCTGTATGTTAATCCTTCGTATGAATACTCCATGTTTTATTTATCCATTCCCCAGCTGATAGACATTTAGGCTATTCCAATTTTTCACTGTCACAAACAATGCTGCGATGAACATAATTCTATCTGATAATCATGTGCACAAGCGCCTCCCATCCAGTCACGGTCAGGACACTTGTCACCACGTCAAAACATCAGGAGGTTTGGCCATCATGTCCCACGATGCCTCACTCGGTCTCAGCGCTCAGACCGTGTGGACCTTGGTGAAGCCGGGCTCTGGGGGCTTTTGTGGCCACATCACTTGGCCAGAGTGTCTCCCTGAATGGGGCAGACAAGCTGACAGGGCTAAAGCCACCCTTTTTACTATTCCTGCTCCACTCCAACCAGCTCAAATGCTGGCATGGGCTCACTGACAGATTCAAATGCAAAATTTGAATATATCCCTTAAAACCTAAAAACCCATCTTAAGATGGTTTAGTTTTTAACATTTCCTTTAAAGTGCCTCTGGCTGGGGAGAGCCCCGCTGACTCCTCGCCCACTAAAGAGGCTAGGAGGAGAGAGACGAGGCATACAGTGAGTTTTTGCTGGAGATATGAAGATCGGAGTGATTTTTTTTTAAATACTATGGCAGGAGGTCCAGGCTGACTCAGTTCTTTCACACGTGCTGCTTCCACCCCGTGAATACAATCCCGGCCCTGTTCCCCGGCCCCACGGCCATTTGAGAATCATGAAGTCATCACAGCTGCGACTGCAGCAGGCCAGCTACGCCTGGAACAAGCTGGCCCGGGTCCCATCCCCCGCAGGCCGGATATGTGCGCTCACTGCAACTTAAACCCACCAGGGGAGAATGAGGGGCACAGGGAGCAGCAGGAAGTCCAATACTGATGGGGCAGCCACCAGGAGAAACAGACTCACACCCAGTGACAGGGCAGTCACTGCCCGGGGACCAGCACCAGGCCTCTGGGCTGCCTAGGGTCATTTGCACAGATTCGAGTCATTTCCAATTTGGAATGTGTAACAGGGATGGCCCCCAAGCTACCACCTCCGTGTTTAGCAGGATTCCACTCAATAAATGCCCCCAAGGACCCTGGGGCAGAGTGCATATTGGGGTGCAAATGACTGGGGCCTCACAAGCATGGTGTGGGCGCAGGACTGGGGCCTCACAAGCATCCTCCAACTGAGTAGGGAGGCCTGGCCTCCTGCTCAGTCTGCCAATGGAAAAAGCTATGTAAGTGCCAAGTCACAGGAGAGCGAGTCATGGTCCAGGCTTTACAATCTGTTTCATGAGCTATTCCTCCAAGCACGCCCGGTGGTACAGTTTCTCCATTAGTGCCACAGCAGATGTGAGCGTGAGCGCTGGTGGACTGCTTTCCCCGGGGAGCCCCAAGCCCTCTGAAGCAAGCAGGTGGCAGCCCCCAAAATTCAGGAAGAGCTCAAAAACTGAAGTAGTGCGTTCTGATGTTTATGTGGCCTCCCCTTTTATCTCGGCGGGGGTAGTCCTATGCAGTGGTTTGGGGACAGCTTTAAACTGAGGCCTTCATCTGTTCTTTCTTTGATACCATAATCAGGGACCGCCTCTGCCTGACATCCTGCTGTCTTTCTGTGGGACCAGAGACACTAGAGGCTGTGAGGAGCAGCACAGTGACTCACAATGGACATCTCCCAAAAGGCCCTCTGTCCTGGAGAGAGGTGTTCTGAGTGAAAGCAAGGATTGGGTATGGAGTAGGGAGCAGAAAAGCTGCCAGAAATGCTGAGCAGCATAGATGGGATGTTTCCAGAAGATGAGGGGGTAGGAATTCAGTGTCTCCCACGAATAGAAATCCTTGAAGATGCTTTCCGATGTGCCCCCCACCCCCATCTCTAGTCTTCAGGTATCAGCTTCCTTTCCTTTCCCATTAACCTGCTTTATTTCCAGCTGCAGCTGTCGTCACGTCATCTCAGACCTCTGAGAGGCAGACAGAAGTTTCAAAGCTTTATCTCTGAATCTCTGCCTTCAGTCCTTTCGAAACTAAGGGACGTTACCAAAGGAGGCATTGAGAATGAGGAAGGGCTTTCATCCCCATCCCTGTGGGCTGCAGCCCCCGTCCCACCAGTATTCCTTCCTTCTTCACGAATCTGGAACTTTATACTCCCCATCCACCCCCACTGCACTTTGGTTTCTAAAGAAAAGCAAAAGAGGAAAGAAAGGTTTCCTAAAAGAAGCACACTGAAGCCGTATCTCCTGGTCCAGCACAGCGGCTGAGTCTGGAGCTGGAGAGAGAGAAAAGTAGGCGGAGGGGGAAAGTAGAGCGGAGGGAGACAGGGAAAGGAGAGTAAATGGGGAGAGGAGGAGCGATGCACTGGGTGGGGAGGGGCGGGTGTGGGAGGAAGATGGTGCTGAGGAAACCAACATCAGGCCAGTGAGCAGAGCTGGGGAAGGTCAGAGTGACTGGAAGGTCTCATTGTCTCCCCTTCTTTCTCCCTCCCCTTGCGGGAGGGCACTGCTCCCCGCAACCAAGTGTGCGGACAGGGGCAGCCTGGCAGGCTGCTTAGGCAACATCAAAAAGAAGAAAATAGAAAATGCCTGGTGATGACTCTGATGGGTGTGAGAGAGAGCACTGGAAAGCAGAGCCTATACAGCCCTTCCCAGGGCCTCTGTTCTCTTTTATCTGAAGGATCTTCATAAATGAGGGCTTGCTTAAACTGTGTTTTAAAAATAGTTAAAAATATACAATGTTTACCTCCCAAAACAAGGGTTCTTGATGAAGAATGGAGAAAGCACAATAGATACAATTTTGAGGTCAACTACAAAGCAATGAGCATCAAGAAGCCTCAGAATGTGTGTGTGTGTGTGTGATGGATTATTGAAAAATTTTAAGTACTTATTATAAAAAAATTACTCAATTATATGTGCAGTCAGCCAGCCCTCTAATTCTATATTAGCTATAATCTGGCTGTTCACATAATCTGTCATCTGAACAAGAAACCATGGGTTACCAAGCTAACCATCTACAATGCTCATCTCACCGACCACAGCTGAACTTGCCAGGGAGTGTGTCTGTTTCCGGATGTTTTAATTCACAACAGCCTCCAGTTAACCCCGTGAAAGACAGGCATGAGAGCCAAAGGCCAAAGAGATGCTGCATCTTCATAAATTCGACTCTGTGGCTCAAAGACAGTAAATCGCATTGTGTTTCGTGTTCCTGACTGACAGACACCCAGGACAACAGGACGGAAAAGTAACTTCAGGAAAGTTGCTTCCCACAACCTGATCCTCCTTTAACAGCAGAGAAGTATTGTCCTTCATCCCCAAATTTCATTTTTGAGATTAGAACACAGCAGTTTCCTTGGATTCTTGAAATTTACTTAAAAATATAAGAACAGGTTAGACCATGTCTTGTGCCTTATGATCACAAGCTCACAATGATCAATGAGCCCAGGTATGAACGCCACTATTGCACCACAGCGTTCTACAATTGGCTTAACACCTTTGGCCCTTGAAACAGATAGATCTGTAGCCCCAGAGCATGCTGTCTTTCCAATGGTACCACGGGTTCCTTGAAGAGAGAGAATATACCCTGAACGGTACCTGCTTTCTTCTGATCCAAGAATGCTATGAGCCCCGGGTAGCAACTTCAATTCTAGCCCTCATCGCATCCCTGAAAATGTTGACTTGCCCAGCTTCCACTGCACTCCTAGATCCTAGGTAAACAAAATGCTTCCTGTGAATTCCCAGGAGCTACGTATGGTGAATTAGGCCATGGAAAGAGGCTTGTGTTTGGGAAGGTGGGCAAGAGACAAGGAGAGTACACAGGCCCCTGAGCCCTGCCCTTGGAGATCTGCATCCTTCAGGAGGTAGCCTTGAAGAGGCTGCAAGTGCCACGTGGGATGCAGAATCTGTGAGGTAGCAGGGTCTGCACCCATCCGTCCTGTGCAGGGCCCAGCACTGATACAAGCACTCCAAGATGTACCACGGTGAATGAGTATTTTCTGTCTGTGCCTGAGGTGCACACACTCCATCTTCCTGGGCCTGAGGTATATGACTTTGGGTTTTACAGAAAGTAGTATTTAGAAATACAAGCATTTTTGTGTTAACTTTGATCTTCAAGACACTGTTCCGGGGACTCCTAAAGAGCTCATTTGAGGGAGGTGTGGCTGGGCTCTGGTTTTGTTTTATCTTTTAAGTCAGAGTCTTATGTAAAATTATATTCAAACTGAAGTGTTATTTCCAGGAAAAAAACTGCAAATTGTTTCTCTATTCTACTGACTACAATTAATGTTCAATGCTTCCTACATGCCAGCTGGGAATACAAACTGTGGTGTTCTCTCTAGGTGTTACAGGCTGGTGAGATAAGAACATGGATGAATTCAGATCATCACAGTCTCAGGCAGATACCGTGGAGGCCCCGCTTTAAGTTCTCACAATCTAGAGCCTTCCCCACTCACTGAGGGACGATAAGCAAATATCCAAGCCCATTGTCTTTTGTTGTCTGGGAACTGACCTTTGGTCTCTGCTATATAATACTGGGTTTCATGAAGTTCCCAGGGTGCAGCAGGGGCAGCAGGAACAGTGGGACGCTCTGTTCGGTGTCTTGCTCCACCAGACGAGACCCAGTCGTTTTTGCCTTATTTAGAAATGAGACTTGTTTTATTATGACACTGGCCATTTGTTAGCACAGAGAGAGACAGAGAGGCTCACAATGTTTGAGTCCCTTATCTCGTATTGTTTATGTTCTTAAAATAATTTAATTAGCTTCATAAACAAAAGCATTTTTAATTCATAAACAAAGAGAACTCAGAAAAATCAAATGTTCCAAAATGCAAAAAGAAAAGTCAAATCATTCCAAGAACGTTCTCTCACTCCCTGTTTTGCACATGCCCACAAGACTCACCCCTGAGAGCCTCTGGGACTTCTGAGACACACGTTCACTGCCTCATGTTGTTAAGATTTGGGTAGGTCATGGAAACCTTCTAGAAGGGTTATTATTTCAACTGTCTCTGAGTACCACTTCTCTACCTTCTTAAATGGCTCCCGAAAAAGTTAAAATGGAAAGAAGAGCCAAATATAGGGTTTATAATTTACAGACAGTTTTAAATACATGGATTGATTCAATTTTTAAAGCAAGAAGAATTTAAAACTCTAAGGCTAAAGGAAGATTTATAAAAAAGCAAAAGGAAAGAAGAGGTCACATAACTCTGAGTTTACATTATCAGTGCAAGCTGACTATATTATTTTCATCCTTGCCTGTTTCTTATTAATATTTCTGACTACTTATTATTATAAACTCTTTAACGCATAAATGACTAGGGATGGTCTCAAAATATTTAGGTTCATTATCTTGACAGGGCACTATAATCTCTCTACTTCAATTTATGAAATATACACGTACTTTTTATAAATGCAGTTCATAAGTTATGGGTATAAATGTAAGTCAATAAGCCATAAGTGAGAGAGAAAAGTGATAGCAACTAGTTCTGTACTTCACATGATTAATATTAACTAACTTGGGTTAAGCACTAATCATATGCTAGTCACATCTGAGAACTTTATGTAGATTATCTTTCAACCCTTCCTAAACCCATGAGGTAGATGCACCTGTCCCTCCCATTTTACACGTGAAGAAACTGAGTTTTGGAGTTTGCCAATGAACACACGTCGATTCTTCTTGCATGTCTCTGATTTTGATGGGGCGTCCTGCAGGACAAGCCGGTGCCCCTCATCACAGAGCTGGCCCAGGCGTCAGAGAAGCTGAAGAAGGATGCAGAGGAAGGAGGAGCAGCTGCAAGTCTGCCTGCTGCCCCACCAACAAATTGAGCGAGAAGATCAGCAGCGACATGTGAGCTACATTGTGGTGTCTGTTTCAGTCCCACCATCCAAATCTCCCATGAAGGTCTCTCTTGCAGCACACACTAACCTGAAACATATATGGTAGGGAATTCTGGGAAACGTAGTTCAGTCTAGACAAGTTGATACTTTACAAAGCTACCACACACCCTACTCTCTGTTTTGTTTGTTGGATTGTTTGCATTAGAAGATCTGCAATGTTCTATGAAGAAAGAACAAAATCACAAACAGTGGAGAAGCCTCAGCTCTGCCACACAGTGAGCACCCTGTTGTGTCAACAGACCCCGAAGCATCTCCCTTGTGTGGGCACCTGTGCACCGAAGATGCAAAAATGGGTGGAGCCTGGTTCCTGTCTTAAAGAGGCTAGTCATCTATACAGGCATATGAGGGAGAAGAAAGACACAAACAGACAATGTCAGTACGAGTACTATAACAAGTCTAATGATAAGTGCACCCAGGATGCAATAGGAGCCCACAGAAGTGGCTCACCTACCTAGGCTGGGATGTCAAGCGAGCTGAAATCCCTGGATGATATGGTCATAAACAATGAAGTAGGAGTTGGTTAAGTGAAAAAGATAAATGGGAATTTTAAGATAGATTAGAGGAGAGAAGGACCATTAAGGTTTATGGCAGAGGTAGGATGGAGAGATGTATAAACAGTAGCTGTGGGAGGCTGGAGTGGGTGGAAAAGATGTTGGAGAAGTAGGTCTTGGCAAAGTCTGAAAAGTCTATGCATGGGATTCTAGGGGGCTTCATCTCTGAATAACTGGGGAGGAGCGAAAGAGTTAAACACAATAGAATTGCATGGTCATTGGGGGAAGTAGTCTCCACAATAACCACCTCAAGGCTTCTCTTCCTGTACATGCGTGCTGCTCATCACATTACAAGGTATGGTCCAACTCCCCTCCCCTTGAATCCTGAGCTGCGTTAGCAACTGCTTGACTAAGAGAAGCCAAGAGAAGCAACATTTCAAGAAGAGGTCTTAAGAAGTCTTACAGCTTCTGTCTAGGCTCTTGGAACATTCACTCTTGGGACATGACACCTCTTCTTGGAAGCAAACTCATGCTGTCAGGAGCCCAAGCCACAGGGAGGCTCCAGTCAATCACCCGAGCTGAACTCTCAGCTAAAAACCATTATGTGTGTTGCCATTATGAATGTCTAGCCAGGTCAAGCCTTTCGATGACTCTAATCCCAGACACCATCTGAGTGCAACTGCATGAGAGACCCCAGATTAGAACTGTCCCAGAGAGGAATGCCACAGAAACAAAAGAGGTGAGAGTCTTGAGTAAGAGGGAGGAGCTAGGATGTTCTAACTGAAGTTGGTAATATTCAGGTGGCTGGGGATTTTGATGGGGAAGTTTTAATGATGTGGTGGGAGGTTAGTAAAGCTGCAGTGGGATATGAGGACTCATAGATTATTCTTTTAAGAAACTTTACTGGAAATAAAAAGATTGGTGGTGGCAGCCAGAGGAGAGCAGAAGGGTGAAGAAAGTTTTCGTTTGGTTGTTGTTCTTGTTGCTATTGTTTTGTGCATGCTGTTTTTGTTTGTTTAGGAGGGAAAGATGTGAATATAAGAAAAAGGAACCTAGAAATGGAGAAAAACAGAAAGGGTTTCAAGTGAAGACCCCTGATTGAGAACATTGGTCCCGCAGGGGGAGACCTAAAGGACTGGCAGGGAGGTAAGTGTTGAGACACAGCTGGCTCAGGATGGGTTCCTTTTCTCAACTGGCAGGCCTGAGGGAGTGTAATTTAGAAACAGGATGTTAGAAGTGGCATGTGAAATTTGATGACTCAGTTGGAGAAGACTTTGCATATTATGAGGTGGTTACACAAGTATTTCCTTCTATGGGCTTAAATGCTGCCTCTGAGCATTTATGTTTGCCCTCAACAGATAAATGTGGGGATTGCTCCCACAGTTACTACCTAGGTGACCATGGATTGTGGAAGTAACGTGGTGTACAGAGTCTTGAAAACCTTCCACACATCCAGGTTCCAGATTTACCCTGGGGTAGCACACAGTGGGGTGGACCAGAGCAGCACGGCCAGGGCTTTGAAAATGATGCTGAAATTTGAACCATAATCCACAAAGTGGACCAGGACCTGCATTCTGAACCTAAATAGACTGACTGCCTGCTGAAGTAAAACAGTTAACTAGTAACCAAAGTCACATAACATTCAAAATATCTAGGATACGATCCAAAATCTCAACACACTGAGAATCGTGAAAATCTCAGCTTGGAGTAAGAAAGGCAACTGATAGGCATTAGCAGTGAGGTGACGCAGGTGTTGGATTATCTGATGAGAATTCTAAAGCAGCTATTACACAAATGTTTTCATTTTAAAAACAATTAGGAATGCTTGGAACAAATTAAAAAATAAAGTCCCAGCAAATAAATAGAAAACATAATGAAGAGCCCAATGAAAATTCTAAATACAGTAACCAAAAAATTCTAAAAATCACTGATGGGCTCAACAGCAGAAATTGAAAAGGCAAAAACAAAACAGCAGGAAAAAATGGGCAAAAACTATAATTTTACAGAAAAGGAAATACAAATAACTCTTAAACATATAAAAAGATGTTCAGCCCTGGCTGGCGTAGCTCAGTGGATTGAGCACGGGCCTGCAAACCAAAGGATTATGGTTCGATTCCCAGTCAGGGCACATGCCTGGGTTGCAGGCCAGTTCCCAGCAGGGATGCAGGAGAAGCAACGATACATTGATATTTCTCTCCCTCTCTCCTTCCCTTCCCTTCCCCTCTGAAGATAAATAAATAAAATCTTTTTAAAAAAAGATGTTCAATCTCACACAATACAAAAAATAATTAACCCTGTACTGATACGCCAGTGCTCACCTGTCAGAGCGCCTAAGCCCCACAGCGTGAGTACACAATGTGGCGACCATGTGGAAAATTCTCATAGACTGCTTCTGGGTGTCTAGAACAATTTGGCCATATCTCTAAAGTCCACATGCCATTTGGCTCTGTAATTCCACTTTTGGAAAGTTATCACATAGAAAACTTGTAAATGGGTGAAATGACACATTTACAATTCTATTCCTGGCTATATTGTTGATCATCATAAAAGACTAGAAACAATTTAATGTTCATCAATATAGGCTACTGGTTAAATTAATTTTTATACATCCACACAATGGAAAGTTTCAAAGCTAAAAGAAAAAGGTAATGAAACCCCTCTAAAACTTGCTATCACTGAGTAAATAAAAGGAAAAATGATTAACTACATTTGCATGTGTTTGCAGATGCAGGAAGCTGAAAGGACAGGCAACAAGAAGTGGCTGCCTATGGGGAAGAGTGGGTGCTGGGGGGATGGGAAGGCATCTTGACTATATGACCACTAATATGTTCTGATTATTGGACCCTGTGAAAGGATAGCCTATCCGGAAAAAAAGACAAATAAAAAAGCAAAGCTGAAAAAACACACAAAGAACAGAAGTAGTCCTTGATGTCCAACCCCCAGAGCTATATCGCAGTGGTCCCTTTATGTCTGGATGGAGTAAACTGATCCAGTATTTCCATTAGCGTGGCTTCAGTATTAGCCAGGATACTGTTCCATCGCAGGCTGTTAGTGGCACGCCTTCCATGATCCCCGTGAGGAAGCGGAGCTCTGGAATCACCAGGGGCACTGATTAAGATGAAAGAATTTTGATTAGGAATATTTTGTCTCCATGGCCCGAGCTGCTGAGGGCTTGAGGCTCGTCTCCTTCCCCCTCCCGGACCCCGCTGCTTTCCCTTCATCACACAAGGTCCCACTGCATGTTTTGGAAAGATTTCCTTTTTGGAAATACCATAAAGCTGCTGAGGACCATTCACCCAGCTCCCAGCTCTCTGGGTCTGTATTTACAGTTTCCCATGGAAACTAGGCAGCGCAAGAGAGCTCTTCCCCTTCCCTCTGGTCTTCCAGGCACCCAAAGCAAGACCTCACAACAGCAGACCTTTGAGCACCTGCCACGTGGAAGGGCTTTGTTCCCTAGCTCAGAAGTTGTCTTGGTTTTTGTCGGGGCTGCTGGGTGACCATCAAACGGCTGTGCTTGAGGATGAGGGTCTCTCGTCAGACTACCCCTAACGCTTACTCAATGACTGCAAACGCCATCCCTTTCCATAAGAGGATCGAGTTGCTTTCCTGAAATCACAGAGTCCTTTTTGCTTCCTGTTCGAGCTGAGCTGGCTTTCTCACGGGGGGCACATGTGGGCTGGCGCACAGCTGCTTCCGTCTGTACCTTGGGCTGACACGTGCAGACAGCTGTTGCAGCGGCAGCCTCCTTCCCCTCTTTGTTCAACTGAGCTCTCGGTGTAGCCCAACTGTGGAATGAATCCAGGTGATACTTTCTAATTGGCAAACAAAAGCCACGGGAATAAAGCAAAAAAATATAGCTCATGCAGAGCGCGGCTCCAGTCACTTAAAACAAAATCAATCTCACTTCTCCCCTTTTCCCTCAGTGTTCTGAAATAATATTTGAAGTTCTGTTTGGTCTCTTTGGAGAACTGCCAATGACTTCGAGGCATGTAGTGCAGTTATATATCAGGATGCAATCACTCTCGGGACTTCTGAAAAGTGATTCTCACTCAGGAATAACATATGGTAGGAGTTTAATAATCTGCCATAGACTACATCTCCTTTTATTTCTCAAGGAAACGAGCGGGAAATGAACAGTAGCAAAAGGAATCTGTCCTCCATGGAGATGACTCATCAATAGCTTTTTTGTAAAATTTATAAACTATGATTGACAAAGAGTTTTGACAGGAACAAAATGCAAGAGTTCTTAGATTTTGTGTGTGCTGTGAACGATAGTAATTTTCTTCCAGAAATCTCTATTTTTAACTGAAAAAATATGCAAAAAATTTTTAATTGATTGAAGTTCATGGGTAAAATGTAGTCTGAGAAATTACAACAAAAACCCACTTGTCTGTTTTTCCATTCTGACCACAATTACATAACTAATTATCAAGTTGAATGCACTCTCTTTTCCACAATGTAGATAAGTGACTCACACTCTTTTTAAACAATATCTTCTCCCTAAACAGGTACCAAGTTATATGCAACACATAATATAATCATTATACTGCTATACCTTATAAAATATTCATAAAAGACAGAAAAACTCATGCCAGTTTGACCCACTCCTCTATAAACTAAGTGCAGCATGTGTCCTTCTAGATTTTTTATACCCACATGGACACACATACAAATATTTATATATAAATACACATATTGATATTATATGCTATAAATATAGAAATACATGGTTTAATTTTATGACTGTCTTTTGCATATATGGAATCATATCATGCCCATTGTTCCACAACTTTATTTTTAACTGAATATGTTCATGATGCTTTCATAGCAATACATGTAAATTTACCTCACCCTTTGAAACTACTATGAAGTATTCCATCATATCTACATACCGCAATTTATTAAACTCTTCCCTATGCATTTAGACGATTTTCATTTTTCCCTATTATAAATGGTGCTTCAATGGACATCCCTGTATGAAGCTTCTGGTACACATGAATATTTCTCTATAGTCATACCTAGATGTAGAATTGCAAGGTCAAATGGTCTGCATGTTTTTATGTTAAAAGATACTGCTAAATAGCAATAGTTATAACTAAACACTACAAGCCAGGCTCTGTATTAATTCAAATATTCTCATAATCTAATCTCCTTAATTCTCATAATCTAATTCTCATAATTCTCATAATCTCCTTCCCCTTTAAAATGATGTAGGTACTATCATTTCCCCTACTTAGAGCTGAGAAAGGAGAGATACAGAGAGGTCAAGTTATTTGTTCAAGGTCACACAGCAAGTAATAGTGGATCCAGGTTTCAAACCCAGGCATCTTGCTTCAGAATCTATGCTTTTATTACAATAGGCTGCCGTTGGCCTACATACAACTGTACAGATATATTATGAACATAACTATACACAAAAATGGAAGTTAAAAGGGATGATACAGAGTAGTTAGTACTGTATATTTATTTATCATAAAAATCTTTTTATTTCAATAAAACTGTTACTAATAGTGTTACTATTAGTAACAGTTTTATTGGGAATATAATGATTGAATATTTTTTATTTGCCTCAACACTATGATACAACCACTCAAAACTCTAAGTTCAGTTTGTCTGTCCCAGCTGAAAATATTACTCCAAAAAGCAGACTCAAAGAGAAGAAATACATTCTTGGTTGTACTGACCAAATTATGATATTCATTTTCTTAACTATTGTTCAGTTACAGTTGTCCTTGTTTTTTTCCCATTACTCTCCCCTGCCCTACCCACCCCCCACCTCCCACATACAATCCTTCCCCTCATCCCCACCGTCGTCTTTGTTCCTGGGTCCTTTATACACATTCCTCGTCTTGATATTCATTTTTTAAAACATCATCCACCAGCTGATTACAGTCTTCCTAAAGTTTAACTGATAAATATCCATTCTTCCATATAGCGACATGTTTTTGCTATGAAGTGTTCAGAACGTGTTACAGTTTGTGTATTTTTAACAAGTGGATTTAAAAGTTTGGTAGCTTCTCTCCAAGATGGCCACCATCAGTTCCTTCTCTCCTTGTAAATGCAAATCATATCCCTAATGCTAGGAAGAGCTGTCCTCTCATTCCCTTTGTTCTTGTCTGGTTTACAGCTTCTTTAACTAATAGAATATGGTAAAAGTGAGTCTGCCTGACTTCTAAGACTTGGTCATAAGAAGCCTTTTGGCTTTTGTCTACTTCACTCAAAACCCTTGGCTCTGGGAATAGCCAGTCAGCATGTAAGCTCTAACACATCATCTCCCCAAAGATTCCTTGTGAGGGAGACCAAAACAATTCACCTGGAGAGATAGAAGGAAAGACAAGTCTGGCCAGCTCCCAAATGCTCTGGCCAACCCAGCCCAGACACGAACAAGAGAATGAGTAAATCTTCAGGCAACGTCAGCCTCCCACTCCATGGGACTGCAGCTGTGTGACAGACCCCCAAGAGAAAACCTTTTAGTTGAGGCTGCCTAAACACAGAACTGTGAGTGATAACATTAAATTATTTTAAGCCACTTAATTTTAAGTTAGAGTGGTTTGCTGTGCAAAACTTGAGAGAAGAATTTTACTGAAACACCACATTTGGAAGAATTTTCAACAGGTGAGGATATTTTTTCCTCATTTTTTTTCATTCAAGTGCACAAATACAGTATTTTTATGGGCATATTCACAAAGGTTTTTAAAGAGTTATGATAATAAAAAATGTTTAAAAATATCCATTCCCAAAATGTTCTTCCTGTCCAAAAGTCTCTATTTAAAAAGTATTTGTAACCACCTATTGTTTAAAATGTCACTTTTCCTAATGGGAGCAGATTGAGTACAATTTTTCCCAGAAATACCTGCTATGTGGCATGTTATTAATTGCAGTCACCATTATAGTAATAGTCCATTTATTTTTTTACTTTTTATTATGAAATAGTTGTAAGACAGTACAAAAAACTCCTGTATATTCTTCACATAGATTCCCCAACTGTTATAATTTTATGTTTGCTTTAATAGTTTCTCCTAATACATAGACATTACTTTTTCATGGACTGAGAGTAAATTGCAGATATGCTGCTCCCTTACATCTAAATATTTCAGTGCATCTGCAGCCCTATGAACTAGCACATTCTTATAAATCATAGTGCAATGATCAAAAACCAGGAACTTGGGCCCTGGCTGGTGTGTTTCAGTGGATTGAGTGCCCACCTGCAGACCAAAGGGTCGCTGGTTGGTTTCCCAGTCAGGACACATGCTTGGGCTGTGGGCCGGGTCCCCAGTAGAGGGTGTGCAAGAGGCAACCACACATTGATGTTTCTCTCCCACCCTTCCCCTCTCTGTAAAAATAAATAAATAAAATCTCTAAAAAAACAGGAACTTAACATGGAGAGAACACTATTATCCAATCTACAAATTTCATTCAAGTTTCATCAATTTTTTCAATAATGTCCATTTTTAGCAAAAATAAAAAATAAAAAATAAAAATCACTTAGAATCTCCTCCTGAATCACATACTTCCATTACTTGACATGCCTCTTCTGTATTTATTCATGGTACTTCCTTAATCTTCTTTTCTTCCCCCGATACGTTCAAAAAGTTCAAGCAATATGGAATTGTTTCCTCATGATTTATATATTTTTTCTTTTTTGCACAGAAGTAATTCTGTTTCCTCTTCAATGCACCTTATCAAGAGGTACAACTCATCCAACAATAGCAGAATACATAGTATTTCCAAGTGCACACATAATATTTACCATGATATAACATATTCTAAATCATAAGACAAGTCAGAAATTTTAAAGTGATTCAACTCAAACTGGTACATTCTCTGATGATAATAAAATTAAATTAGAAATCAAAACCAAAAAGATAAGTGAAAATTTCCCTAAATATTTGGAAACTAAATAATACATTACTAAATAATTCATGAATCAAAAAATAATCAAAGGAAAAATTGAAAATATTTTTAACCTAATGAAAATGAAAATACAACATGCCAAAATTTACCTTTTGAGCTAAAGCAATACTTAAAAGAAAGCGTATTCAAAGCCAAAGGGAGGAAGGATTGATGGTGGAAGGCGGGGGTGAGTGAGGTGGGAGGAAGTGTGGGGAGGAAATGGAGACAACTGTACTTGAACAACAATAAAAAAATTTTAATAAAATAAAAGAAATTTAAAAATACTGATTTCCTACTCCTTTCTACAGGGTGAAAACATTTAAAGGAAATTAATAGACGTGACTGACTGCAAAAAAAGAAGGAAAGAAAGCTTATAGCCTATATTAAAAAAGAAGTCCTCTGGGCACTGGATACGTGGGGACGACCACTTTGTAAAATATGTGACCGTCTAACTACCAGGCTGTACACCTGAAACTAATACAAAATAATAGTGAATATAAAAATATATGTACTTTTGTTTCAATGAAAAAATGAAGAAAGTCCTCAATAATGACATCAATTTTCATTTTAAGAAACTTGAAAAAAAAGCACAGGAGACCTGAAGTAAACAGCAGATAGTATGTCAAAATCAGACAAAACCCTTACAAGAACAAGACAACCATAACAATATCCCTCATAAGCAGAAATTCAAGTAACAATATTAAAAAATAAGTAATACATTTTGTCCAAGTAGGGCTCATGAGCATTTCAGAATGGAAAGTATGAAAGCGTAACATTCAAAGAACCACAATGTAATTCAAAATATTGATAAACTAAAAAAGATGGAACATGTAATTGTCTCAACAGATGCAGGAAGAGCATCTGACAACTGTCAACAGCCATTCCCTATAAAACTGCCAGCAAATTAGGGATAAAGTGAACATTATCAACTTGATAAAGAACATCTACAAACACCTATAGCTAACATCATATTTAATTATAAAGAACTAAATGCTTTTCCTCTCAAATTGAAAGCAAGGCCAAGCATATCTACTTGTAATACATCTGTTCAATATTATAGTGTGGGGGACTTAGCCAATGCATTCATTTCAGATTGGAAAGGAAGAAGTAAAACTGTTTTTATTCACAGGCCATATAGCCATCCATGTAGAAAATCTTACAGAATACATGTGTATGTATATGTGTATATAAATATACACACATATATATACACACACATATGTACATATATATTTATCTGAACTAATAAACTAATAAGTACATTTAGCAAGGTGATAGGACACAAGATTAATACACAAAATCAATTATTATTTCTATATATTAAAAACAATCTTAAATTGTGATTTTTAAAAATATTTACAATAGCATCAAAAACATTAAAGTAGGGATAATTATGACACAAATGTGCCAGATCTAGCTGCTTAAAACTATCAAACATGACTGAGAGAAATTAAGGAAGACTTAAAAAATGGAGAGATATACCATATTCATGGATTGGAAGACTTGGTGCTGTTATGATACAGTTCTCCCCAGATTGATCTATATATTCAAAGCATACCCAATCAAAACTCAAGCAGGCTTCTTTTGATAGAAATTCACAATATGATTCTATAATTAATATGAAAATGCAAAGGACCTAAAACAGTCAAAACAACTTTGAAAAGAGAAATAAAATTGAAGGATTTATACTCCCTGACTTTAAGACTTATGTTTAAGCGACAATGACCAAAATACTATGGTACTGTTGAGACAAACAAGTGGACTAAGGGAACAGAATAGATAATCTGAAGATAGATCCACACATATATAGACAACTGATGCTTGGCAACATGCAAAGATAATTCAACAAATATATGATAGTCTTTTAAATACATAGTGCAGGAATAATTGACCCCCATGTGTGTAAAAATTAACTTCGATCCACAGCACCCTTCCATACTTTGTATCATATACAAAAATTAACTCAAAATGGATTATAGACCTAAGTGTAAAAGTTAAAACTATATAACTCATAGAAGAAATCATAGGAGAAAATTCTTTGTAACTTTGAAGTCAGACAAATATTTTTAGATATAACACCAGAAATATACTCTATGAAACCAAGGGTTCATCACTACCACTATACCCTCTCTCTGAGATATTTTCACAATGAGTGGGCTGTGTAAAAGGGGGAGAGGACCTGAGAAAGCATATTGAAGAAAGAAAGTGGTGCTGTGGGAAATGGCAGCCGGAATAAGGGATTTGACCAGACATGATTTGAACGAGCAGATGAAAGCGACATGGAAGTAGGGGAGGGAATGACAGCTTAGAAGTGGCTTTGGGTAAATTTTCAGTAAGGACACTAGTGGGGGGATAGGTTGGTTTTTAATAAACTACCATTGTCAATAACAAAATCGCAGTATGCTCCTTACTAAAAACTAAATGTGCCTTATGAAACTATCTTTGTGCTTTTCCTACATCTCATTTAGTGCTTACAATAATCTTACAAAGTAGACATTTTCATTCCCATTTTACAAATACAAGAAATGAGGTCCAGAGAGGAAAAAGAGGTGCCCGAGTAGGATCAGGTAAGACAAACTCCAAGCCCTCCCTTTTAAACGTTCCACGTCTAGGAATGTGCTCATGCTGTATTGATAGTCAATGAGCCACAGAATGGTCTGCATCCGTTGGATTTTTTAAAAGTTGAAAACGATCTTCTGTTCTGTGAAAACACACAATAATGACCAGAGGATTTGAAATGTATTATTTGATACTGGTACCAAACTAAAGAAACTGGCTCTCCCAGCTTGCAAAATGCATAAAAAGTCCAAAAACTAAAGGTTTTCAACTTGATTTAAATAAGCAAGTAAATCTCGTGGCTATATTACCCTTGTGACTTGGTCTTAAGTAAATATGAGTTTATTATTTAAGAATAAATAATGAGTAGCAAATTATTTTTACAAGTATAAATCATTCACAACCATCTTTTGTAAGTGGTCAACTCAGGCTGTCTCAAAACCCTGAGCCAAAAGCTTTATGTTACTAGGGATTAAATTCCTTCAGTAGTAGGCCAAGGATAAAAATATATTGTGTTTTTTATTTGGATAGTCTTGGGGTATTGAATTTGTCCTTTTCTTATCATTAACATTCATCTCTCTGGATCATGCACTTCCCTTTGAACTTGGGAAACAAGAATTTGATATCACACAGTATTTAAATCAATTAAAATAGGAACCCAGACAGAACCAAGTCATTCTGGCAGTTAACTATAATAACTCTTTCATCTCAATAAAGTTCAGTTTAATTGTTTACTTGGAAAATGACCAGCATCAACACTAACTTTCCAGGGTGCATAAATGTGTTTTCCTACATTTGCTAATACTATGTTGTACTTTTCAAAGACAGAAATGAACCAAAGGCATAGAAGCACTTGCTGGCCAAAGGGGAAAAGAAAGAAAGCTTCATAGCTTCATTTGAGAAATTAGAAATTTGAAGCAGCTTTTTGAAGAGCTTCCCAAATCTCCTATTTGATTCAGCGTGAGTTTCACATAGTAGGTATTCAACAAATTTTGTTGACTTATGGTCATAGTTATGAGTAATTGCTATTGTGCATATATTAAACAAAACACTTTCTCCAGGGAAAGGATAATGTTGGCAGTTATCACTAACGAGGCCAGAAAGAAATTCATGAAGTTTCACTTGATCTGATTTTGATTTGGTCTGGTATGGTTTGGTCTGAAAAGTACACACACAAAAAAGCAAACAAAAAATTATTATTATTATTACTCATATTTCAACCCAGAATTAATTACTATTAATGTTTAGCATATTCATTTCCACATTTTTCTGTTTAAATATATTACTTTTAAAGTTGTACAAGCTAAAGGATTATAAAATTTTCTTTTAAAAAAATGGATGCTTTCTAAAAAAGGTAAGTGTCTTTGGACTTCCACCCCTGAGCTGGCCCCTCCCTAACTCATACCTATGATTTATTTTGCTCTCTTTTTTCAATACAAAATATTTTGGCCCCTGCTTCTATTTCTTCTTTCCTTTCCCTCCTTCCTTTTGCTTCTGCATACACTCTTCCAAGTTTCTTCATCACCTGGTGTTGTAGTGCAATGAACTGATGCTGTTCGTTATGAATTAAGGACCTCCTAGGATTCAGGAGGAACACCTTGCTATGCATGTCGGGATATTAAAATGTATTGAACATGCTTATGGTCCGTGGGAAGAAAATTCTCCCTGGCTTGGAGATTCACAGATTTATGATTTATTGACTTGAATCTCCTTTTTTGTAACTACCCTTTTGGATGGGGTCAAAAAGTACATGTTCCAATGACCTAAATAAGAACAAGGCACATACACTCAAAAGGCCAGCATGGAATGGAAAAAAAATCAAAGGGAGACTTTATGCCTTAGACCAAAAGGAAATCCTTTCTTTCCCTACCCTGAATCTGTGACTTTTATGGCTCTACACCAATGGTCTATTTCCTGTTTTAAATGTATTTGATATTGCTAGAGTTCTTTATTATGAGATAAAATGAAATACATGCAAATGTAGTTTGTGAAATAAAAAGATCTATACAAATGTGCATGGTTATTATTATTAATATATGCTGTAAGTCTTTTTCCCCACCAAGATCAGAATAGTTTCTGTCTTTCTGTTTCTATTGTACAATTTTTAAAAGCTTTAAAAATGTTTAGAAGCAGGAAAAAATGCTGCTTACGAAGACTGAAAATGTTATGAGTTGTCTTCTGAAATAAATAACAATGAAATCTCTTCAAAGAGCCACCATCTCTTCACAGCCTTTCTCCCTAAACATTAACTGGCAAATACAAATAATTTATTCTTGACTTTGTAAAAATAGTCATGAATCCTTTATCTCAAAATCCTCACAAAAATTGAATTACGAATCAGGATAATATTTTAATTGACTTTATCCCTGAGGACATAAGAGGCTGTATCTGATCAATGGCAATTGAATAAACATACTTTATTTTATTGTAACAGCTAACGTAACATCAGTAAGTGATCATTTCAATGCTTCATCATTTCAAAATATCATAAATTTATCTTTGCATATCTTCCTAGCCCAATGTCTGGTACTTAGTATTTATTGAATATATTTGAATTAAGTTAATATGAGGCACATTAGGGCACACTAGTCTGATTTCCACTCCCAATTAATTATATCTCTCACCTCTGTGAAATTCTTTTTTTAATGCTTGTGTTGGTGGTCAGTGTAAAAATACTCAGGATTGAGAGAACTCCAGATGAATTGTTGTTATTGATGGGAAGATTTCTGGAATTCCCATTGTCTTCTAGTTGGCTTGTCTTTAAAAAGAAAATCTAACCCAGTGTGTTAAGAATTTCAGGCAAGAGTATTCTGGAGTTAAAACTCATCTATAAAACGGAAACTACTTGTAATAGTTTACGAAACTATTCTTAATATATTACTTAACATTTTTCAGATGGAAAAATAATTTTATGGAAAGAACCCTTGGCTATTAGAGCCTTGCCTTGGTGTGGATCGAGATTCTGTCATCTGCATCATTGCTTGAAGAAGAAAACAAAAGTTTAACATCATGGGAATGTTTTATTTTAGAACTAACCTGGTGATATGTACCATTTGATATCAAAGTTGTAACATGGAGTAGCATGTATGCAGTTCTTCCAAGTATATGTGCACCCAGATGATTATTCACTAGGGATATGCGTTCGTGCCCTTGGGTATCATTTGTTGCCTGTTTATTGTCCACCTGTGAGTGAACACACAGAAGAAGAGCATGGTTGAGAAGATGGGCATGAGGGGACTTCAGAAGTGTATCATTGCATTTTTTATCCTTTGGCAAATAAAAGTCTGTGTGACTTGTCTGCCACTGAGGATAGTTCATGAGGCTGCTGTCCTCTGGGAAGGAGGGGTAGGTATCCCTGCAATAAAGAGATTATTCTACCACTTCAGTTCACAAAGTTGATTATTCTGGGCTCATGGGAAGACAGTGTTCTTTTTTTTAAGAAAAAAAAAAACATTTTATTTATTTATTTTTAGAGAGAGGGGAGGGGAAGGAGACAGAGTGGGAGAGAAACATCAATGTGTGGTTGCTTCTCATGTGTCCCTTACTGGAGACCTGGCCTGCAACCCAGGCATGTGCCCTGACTGGGAATCGAACCAGCGACCCTTTGCTTCACAGGCCCATGCTCAATCCACTGAGCTACACCAGCCAGGGCAGGACCGCACTCAATCTGCTGAGCTACACCAGCCAGGGCTAGACAGCATTCTTAAAAGCCAAGCTTTTTAAAGAACAACTCCTTTCTAAATTCCTCCTTACACATCTTTAAGTCTCTCATTTAGTAAATATGCCCATTATATATCAGTCCTGGTCTACTCAGAAAGCAGTTTTTATGTTGACATAGGTGAAGAAGGAAGAGGATATGAGGAGGGGAAGTTCCAATCTAAGATAAAAGAAAGAGCCTTTTCTTCACCGGGAGAAAGTGAACAGGAAAGGCTGGAGGAGATAGATGAAGGAGGTAAGACTAGGAAGAGAATGCAGCCTGGATCCCTGACAGCCCTAGGCTTCAGCCTAGGGAGAGGGCGAGACAGTAGAAATTTCTATGGAAATCTCAGATAGATGAGGGGCACCCTGAGAACATCCAGATAAGCCTTCTACTTCCCATGGAATCCAACATGACACAGCACAGTAGAACAGCGAGGACTGCACGAGATTTCTAAACAAGTGAGCCTGGAATGGCATTCCCTAGTCTCCCTGCACATCACACGGGTTGTGAGGGTTCCAGTGGTTTCTACAAGTACTGTAGCTGCTGCACAATGACGGAGGGAAAGGCTGGCTAGCTTGCCAGGGAGAATTATCTCCACAAGAGACAAAGAGACATCAGGGCTCTAGAATGTTGTGCTCACACTTGGAACTACACTATAGACTTGGCAAGGCCTTGCCAAATATATAGAACATGAAAGAGCCAAATTGGGCCTAATCAATGGGGAGAGGTGGCCAAGTTTTTAAGATCAATCATGGCATCTTATCCACAACTCAGCCCAGCTATGCATGTTTCAGTTGCCCATGCCAATGCCCAACAGAAGCAAACGGCACCATTTTCTCTTCGTCAAGCTCCTGTGCATTAGAAGCCCCTGAAGCCCTAGCAGACAGCATTCCACTTCTGGTCCTTCCGGCTCTTCTTGCCAGGAGGCAGTGGGAGCACATCCTTCCAGTCTGGGAACGCGGAGAGGGGAGGGGAAAGAGAGGAGCTGTCCTGACAGAGACTTTAACCTTGAATTGAACTTGACTTAAACCCGCAGAGATTGGGTTACTTTCAATTTGGCAAGTTTACATTAGCTGGAAGACTCGAGAGAAAGATGAGTTCAGTAATGAAAAATAAAGGAAGTTATAATTTTCTGCACATAGAGAGCTTAACGCATAAATTTTAACCCAGTTGCCTACTTTAGAAAGGTCAGCTCTCTCCCTTGCTCTGAGAAATCTTGTGGCCATTTTCTTTGCCAAGGAAACCGGATTTTAATTTCTCACAGATTCTCCCCAGGGATTTGGGGGCTATCTCAACCTAATCAGCTTTAGTTTTTGCAACCTTGTTGCTTTAACCTTTGGTGCTGGCATGTTTGCTAACCCTTCAGGTCTGGTAAAACCTGAACCCCCACCTCATCTGGTCCATTAAGTTATATTCAAACTTTCTCCACCCCTTGGAAGTTTTGCTCTCCCACAACTACTACTCGCTGCATCCAGATCTAATTCGATTCCACATCCTACAGCCACACTCTAAGTTCTTAATGAAAGTCTGTGTGTGTGAATATCTGTACACTTGTTTTTTACCCATACAGAGAAGATATTTCTCATTAGTTGGACACACACAGTTTCCTCTCTATTCACACTAGGCATTAAAAGTGCGTCTATTTCAAAATGGATTTGGATACCTCACACAGGTATTACATCTAAACCAAAATTTTTAAAGGGTCTAATAGTAGCTAGTTTGCTTACCATTATTATTGGTTCTATGTGGGTTGTCCTCAGACTTAGGCACAACTCATGAAATTATTGTTTTTCTTCTGAAATCACTGCCTACGCAGTTACATGACACCAATAATAAGTTTGTAACTAATTTGTGACAAAGCTTTCTTTTGTTGCGCTTCAGCAGAGTAAAATCCCAGGGCTAATTTTACCATTAGGTACCTATAAATCACTTCCCGAAAATACATGAACATGAGAAGGTTTTGTTGTTGTTTCAGTACAACAAAGTAAGAAATGCTATAGAAGAAATGGTTGGTTTATATCACAGGAATGTGTGTGAAGGGCTAGGGGGAGAGTTTTCCTCAAATAGCTGCGAAACCCAGCAGGTCCCAGCCAGCAGCCATTTAGCAACTAGATCCCAAAACTTTTACCCGCATGTATCTTCAGTTTCCTGCTAGCCCACCAGTTTGGGGCACAAATGAAGTCACATTAGCAATAATAGTCTGTGTTTCACCCACCCAGTCTTCTGCTTCTCGGCTCTAAATTGATTTTCCATAAAAAGTTCCCTCCACTATTTCTGAGGTAATCCAGGGTGGCTCGAGCTTACTAACAAGTCTGGTGAGATGCTTCTTGATGTCGCCCAGGCACTGAGGTCACTTGCAACACGAAGCACAGTCCCCACCAAACCCCTCGGTCCCGCAGAACGCAGCCAGCTCGCCTGTGCGGACAGCAGGTGCTCGGACAGGCTCCACTCCAGCTGGGACCGCCTTCTCTCTGTCTCACAGTCAGAACTGCTCCCACTCTAGAGGATGGCGCTCAGAGAAAGGGGACTGCTTTTCTCGCTGGGCGTACATGTTTACCCTCGGGGAGACACAAAGCCATGTCATAAATCGACGTTCGCCAAAATTACTTTTTTAGTTTCTATGTGACGTGAGCTTTTTCTTAGGTTCCAGATGGGAGACTGAGGGACTGACTGGGCCGAGGGCAGGAACGAGTGACAGGCAACATTGGACCAGAAGAGCCCTGAACCTCAGCTGAGGCTTTGCCACCACCCAGGAGGCTCATTCCCTTCATTTGTCTGGAAGACACTGACAAGCAAAATTCCCAGCTCAGCTCGAGCTGAGCATCTGCTCCACACTGTTTATGCAGACATGTAGGTCCCATCTAAAGTAATCTGCAGATACAAAATGAAGTCCATACTGGACATGGGGAAAATAAACAGCGAAAGTGTTTTGATCAAAACAGCAGTGAGATACCATCTTATACCCATTCAGATGTGAGGTATGAATAAGAGAAAAGAATAAAGGAAATCACAAGTGTTGCGGAAGATTTGGAGAAGTCGGAAACCTGTGCACTGTTGGTGGGACTGTGAAATGGGGCAGCCCCTGGGGAAGACAGCCTGGCAGTTACGGTGGTTCCTCAACATGCAAACTGAGAATTTCTGTAGCATGTAGCGATTCCAGTTCTGCGTGTGTGCACGAAAGAGTGGAAAGCGGGGCTCCAGCAGAGCTGATAGACTCACGCTCATAACAGTATTATTTACCAGAGCTAAAAGGTATAAGCCACCCAAGTGACGACTGAGAAATAAATGGATGGATAAAATGTGCTCTCTACATACAACAGAATATTATTCAGCCTTAAAGAGGAAGGAAATTCTGACATAGGCTACAACATAGAAGAAACTCGAGGGCGTTGTGCTAAGTGAAATAGGCCAGTCATGAAAAGACAAATATTGTAGGATCCCACTCACGTGAGGTACCAAGAGCTGCCGAACTCATAGAGACAGCAAGTAGGATGGGGGACAGGAGAACGGGGAGCTGTAGTTTTGTGGGGACAGAATTCCAGTTTCACAAGAGAGAAGAGTTCCAATATTGTCATCCACCCACAATGGGAATGTACTTATGGCACTGAACTGCATATTTAAAAGTGGTTAAGTTGGTAAATCTTATGGTATGTGCATTTTACCACAAATTTTTTTTTCTTAAAAGAAGTGTTTTGAGAGTTTAGCTTTTAGTCATGGCTGAGTAGGTTGTTTCAGGTCAACCCTCTTTCTAAGAACAGCTTAAAAGTTTGGATTAAAATAATTTTCTTTATAAAATGTTTTAAACCATGTGTTTTGTGTACTTTACCATGCACATTATGCTTCAAGAACAAAATGTTTTTAAAGTCTTTCCTGACTGACAGAGTTCTAGCACCTAACCTCCCAGGTTTTATTCAAGGCACCAGAGCTA
>PVKM010011296.1:0-26610 GCA_004027735.1 Carollia perspicillata
TAAGAGCCTTCAAGCCCAGCACCGTAGCAAGCATATGCAGATTGCTTTGTAGCTCATGCCTCATGGCCCTGGGAAGAACACAGATGTTTGCTGACCCTGGCCTACACCACTTGGGAACTTCCAGAACCTGCACACCCAATAAACAGCTACAGACCATATTGGAGCACCACCACCCTGCCCCTGCAGAAAAGATCCTCCACAGGGAGAGGACGTTGGTGGTCAGAGGTTACAGCCAGTGCTTGTAGCTGATTATTCTGAGTAAATCCCTCCCATTGACCTGCCAATAGTAATCAAAAGTCAACTACAAGGGGAGCGTGTACTCAATCCACACAGAGGACACACTTCGAATACCCATCTTGGGTGATAAGTCAGGCTGTGCCACAGGATCCTATAGGACACCACTACATTAGGCCACACTACCAAGAGAGAGAGTCATAGCAGCTCTACCTAATACATAGAAATAAGCACAATGAGGCTGCCAAAAAGAGGAAACAAAGAAATGGCCCAAATGAAAGAACAGATCAAAACTCCAGAAAAAGAACTAAACAGAATGAAGATAAATGATCTATCAGATGCAGAGCTCAAAACACTGGTAATAAGAGTGCTCAAGGAACTTAGTGCAGATCTCAACGGCATAAAAAAGACCCTGGTAGAAATGAAGGATACACTAATTGTAATAAAGAACAATTTACAGGGAATCAACAATAGAGTGGATGAAGCCAAGAATCAAATCAATGATTTGAACATAAAGAAGCTTTAAAAAACAAGCAATCGAAGCAACAAGAAAAAGAATCCAAAAGCATGAGGATAAATAAGGAGCCTTTGGAATATTTTCAAGCATTCCAACATTTACATCAAAGGTGGTACCAGAAGAAGAAGAGAAAGAGCAAGAAATTGGAAATGTATTTATGAAATTGGAAATTCATAATTTGATGAAGGAAATAGACATGGAGGTCTGGGAGGCGCAGAGAGTCCCAACAAGATGGATGCAAAGAGGCCCACTCCAAGACACGTCATAATTAAAATGCCAAAGATTAAGAGAGAATTTGCCCTGACTGGTGTGACTCAGTGGATTGAGTGACAGCCTATGAACCAAAACATGGCCAATTTGATTCCCAGTCAGGGTACATGCCTAGGTTGTGGACCAGGGGTCCAGTTGTGGGTGTGTGAGAGGCTACAGATCAATGGATCTCTCACACACACGTGTTTCTTGCCTTCTCTTTCTCCCTCCCTATCTCTCTAAAAATAAATAAATAAAACATTTAAAATAAATAAATAAAAACAAGAACACTTAAAAAATAAGATAAATAGAGAATCTTAAAAGCTGCAAGAGAAAAGAAGTTAGTTACCTACATGGGAGTTGCCATAAGGCTGTCAGCTGATTTCTCAGAAGAAATTTTGCAGGCTGGAAGGCATTGGCAAGAAATATTCAAAGTCATGAAAAATGGGGACCTATAGCCCAGATTGCTTTACCCAGCAATGCCATCATTTGGAATTGGAGGGCAGATAAAGAGCTTCCCAGACAAGGATAAAGGAGTTCATCATCACCAAACTATGATTGTATGAAATGTTAAAGGGATTTATCTAAGAAAAAGATCAAAACTATGAACAATAAAAGAGCAAAAAATATATGTGTATCAACAACAGGAACATGTATAAAGGAAACATGGACAAAACCAAGTGGGGGTAGAAGCAGGGGAGGGAGGTGAGGATGGCTGGGATGGTGGGGAGTGGTAGAAGTTAAGTGCAGACAACTGTACTTGAACAACAATAAAATAAAATATAAATAAATAAAATAAAAAATAAACTAAACAAACAAGAAGAACATAGACAGAATCATGGATATGGAGAGCATTTTGATGGTTACCAGATGGGAGGGGCATTTGGAGGAACGGATAAAGAGGTGAGGGGATTAAGAAGTACATACAAGTAGTTACAGAATAGCCACAAGGATGCAAATTACAGTATATGGAATGGAGTAGCCAAACAACTTATAGGCATGGCCCATTGACATGAACAAAGGTATGGGGATTGCCTAAGGGACTGGGTGTTGCTGAGTGGAAGGGGGCAAAGGAGTAAAAATTGAGACAACTGTAATTGCATAGTCAATAAATTAAAAAATAAAGTATCAACTCCACACAAAAGCTTCCTTCACACTTTGATTCCCTGACTTTTCTTCCTTTCTTCCAGCCCATTTTTCAAAATGTTCCATACAAATTTCCTGGAACAAGTATTGGTTTCCCCAGGACTTGGTAAGCTTATACATTTTTCTTAGCCAAAAATGTTTATATACAGTCATGGAAATGGACTCTGCAAGCCATGCACTTTTGGGAGGTAGTGAGGTTAGTTGAAAGAGCCTGAGCTCGTGCCTTTGAGAGAACCAGATTCACATTTAATTCTGTCATTTACTAGCTCTGGGGTTTACTAGCTTTGGCCACCTCTTAATCTGAATATTATGAAATATATCTAATAACACCTGTTTTACAGGATAAGTATATGGAGAAAATCAACATTTTTAGATCTCTTAGTTTTTATTTACAGTAAGGGCCAAATAAATGGTAGATGTTTATTTACCACATTGTTTTATAAAATTTTAACATTTGCTCAGGGAAATTCTTTGTAATAGATGCCATTTTATTTGAATAAAACAGAAAGCACATTGTAATATATGGCAGCCTTCATAGATAAAAACATTTTTTAGAGTCATTTCAATTATTCTGAAAGCATTGTTATTATTAATATTTACTGTAGTCACGAAATTAAAAGTCTATTTAACTTAACACATTGTGATTTTACATTCTATATCTGTAGATCAACAAGACTGTTCCTTCCAGGGCTATTCAGAGCTGCCTTTCACCTACGACAAAACCATCTGTGTGTACTTTATAGAAGAAATACCTATTTATTATTTTGGGGAAGACGTGAGAAGGGAGCAAAGATGTGCTTGGGAATCACTTAGAAATGAGCAGAGTATGGATAACATAGGGTGCCTGAAGGACGCAGTGGCTAAATTGTTTTGAAGGTTGGTGTAGGATGTAGGAGGTCATTAACCAAGACAAGAAGCGACATGAAGTTCATTGCACAGAGGGGTAAAATGGCACGAGGGGGAGTGGTAAAAACATGGTGTGGTTTTTTTAGACTTCAGTAGGTCAGGCTGTGGGAGGGTAAACAGATTGAAAACCCAGTTTGCTTATTGACAGAATAGCTGAGAGAAATTGCATGAAAATGAGGAAAGATGCTTTGAATCATTCTGTTATTTGAAGTGAAAACTTGGCAGAGACACAAATGCTGACAAAGAATGAACTTTAATTAAGCCTGGATTATTTGTGCAAATGTGTGTGTGTCTTATTTTTACTCTGAGGAATTAATTCTTCAGAGGAACCACAGTCCATGTGAGTTATTTTTTATTGGATTTCTTATAATTTCCCCCATTCACTTTAGCAACAGTGTTACTGAGGCAGTGGTGTTGGTTTCTAAAAGCCCTGTCTGGTTTATATAATGACCCCATTGGCATTTAATTCAAACAAGAGTTTCAGGCCAGAAGAGAAGAAAGTTCCTGTTTTATAGGCAAAATGTCTGTAAAGTCTAGAGTGCTACGCATGGAACACAACAGCTAATACTTGGAATTTTCTGGTATAAAAGTACCAAGTGCGACCAGTGTGTTTGTTGATACTGTGTGTTAAAAAGTACCAAGTGCGACCAGTGTGTTTGTTGATACTGTGTGTTAAAACTCAAGCCTCATATCTGGCTTTGTTCATCTACAAATATTTTAACAACAGGCTGGGAGGAGGCATCTAAGGTGGAGGTGGGTGGTGATAGTGGAAGTTCCTGTGCTGGAGAGGCCCGCTCTTCTCTTCTCCAGCAGAGCCCTGCCGAGGCACAGCTGCAGCGGGGATTCTGACACACTGCTGCCGTGAGTGTCATGGGCCAGAGGAGGGAAAATAGAGAAGCCACATTCTGGAAGAGATGCAGGGGGCCAGTTGAGAAAGCATTCTTAGGAAGCAGGGGAGGTGAGGGAAGGAGAAAAGCCAGGTTAAGGAGGATGAGGGAGCCAGCCCTCTGAATTGGTTTAGAAAAGATTCTGGAGATGGAGCACTGATTCTTTCAGTAGCTCTTATGCTTCCAGAACATTGGCAAAGTCAAAAGATGCTTTTTGAATAGCCTGGGGCGGATGGTCATTAATCACTTAATGATAAAGTTCTGGTTATGAATGTGGCACCAACAAACTCACTATATGATTTAGGATTAGTAATTTATAAGGGGGGATCACAAAAAACCTGACATTTATTTGTAAAAAAAAAGTGTGTATTTATTCTTACATGTTTAAACTTCAGTCACTTTCAAAGCACTCCATTTGATGCAATACAACGATTGAGACTATTTTTTCACTCCTGAGTTTTAAATTCATCGATTTTGATGCCTTTTAGTGCCTCAGCTATTTTTTGTTTCATCTCTTCCACATTAGCAAAACGTTTCCCTCTGAGGACTTTTTTCACCTAGGCAAACAACAAAGAAAAGTCACTGGGGAGAAATCAGGTGAACAGAGAGGGTGAAACACGGGTGTCATGCCATTTTGGGGTTAAACACTGCTGAACACCCAGTGGTGTGGGCAGGTGTGTTCGTAAATCATCCATCATGAAATGGGCAAACGTGTTGAAAGTGTCTTCCCAAAAATTCACAAACACAGCCTCTCACAACAATACCAGCTGGTACGCTAATACACATGGGTTCTTAGAACATTCATCTAGAGGGGGAAGCCTGTACTACACTCTTCTGAAGATAATTCCATTTTGTGGGGGTCCTCCCTCATATCTTTAAATGAGGCAGACCAATTGAGTGATCATTGAAGATCTCAGGTACTTGTGTTGTTTAAATTAATTCTAATTAATGGATAACATAGAATAAGCATGACTTGAAAGAAAAATTAGGGACTTTGGTAGAAAGTCAAGGCAAAATGTGCACATATGATCCTTAGATATTCAGAATTTACACCATGAAGGAGTACACCAGATAGGGACCTTCCTCTTCACTCCTAAGTTCTACTTTGTTAGAAGCTCTTTTCATAGCATTTCCGCCTTCCCAGCTCCACCATTCGGTTTTGAAAATTCACTTTAAGAAAGGTCAGAACATGCACTTATTATGTGAGAGAGATAAGAAGTAGATGACTGTTTCTTCTTAGAAGTTGGAATCATGGAGAGTATGGAATTCTTCATTTTTAAAGTGGCAAACCTAGTATTTCAGCAGTTGAACTTTTTAATGTTGGTTTTGTAAACATATAGAGACCTCTCAATAGGAGGATGCACTGAGTCTGGGAACTCTGGATTCTTTCTATCTGTTTGTAGAAAGATAAATGCTAATTAAAACACACCAACTTTGGAAAGTTGGTATTTACTGAGAGGACCTTACTGCTGGGGGGAATACGGCCTTGGCAGCAATTAGCTAGCATTTATTGCTGTATATACTATACCATGTTTTCTATCTTGATGTTCAGAAAAATGTGGAATAACTTTCCACTAAACAAGGAATTTTATCATTATTCAATTTCTCATCTTTGTATTTTCAAGTAAATTTAATACTTAGAATAGTTCTTTTTAGGTCTTTTCTCATGTGTACAAAATTATTAGATTCTAATTAAAAGTTAATTAATGAGTTAAACCAAAATCCCAAGCTCAGATTTACTCCTGTTTTTGCCCCTCAATAGCCATCTTGCCTTAAATAATTACCTCATCGGATGTGGCCTCAAGCTGTTTCCACAACTCCAGGTTCACTGTTTGCTAATGAAAAATGCAATGGAGCAGCTGTTGTTTGTTCTGAAACATTCTAAACCAGCAGAATAGATACTCTTAATTAATTAGATATAGACAACACCAGGTGATCATTCTTTAGTGTGTTCATTATTAAGACTCAAGACTATTAAAAGATAAATGACACCTATTTGCTATACTGTGCATAAGTGTGTGGAGTAGGAGGAGAAATAGGAATGAAATTAAAGATTTGAACCTTTTAAAGCATTATGACCTTTTCTTGCACAAGTGTTTTTTTCTGTTTTAAGTAAGACCTGCCTTGAGGATTTTAGTGGGAGCTGGAGGGTGTTCTTTAATTCTTGATTTTCATCACTGCAACAAAAACCTGAATGGTCATTCTCCTTTGCAGGAATTACATGAGGTTATTTTCTAGGTAAATTATAATTAAAACATGATCTACATTTTAAACACTTAATCCAGTAAGGTAAATTATTTGTTAAAATCCAGTTATTCATTGAGTCATTCAACAAGTTAGAAAGTATCTTCTCTTCTGGAGAGACTTTCATAGAACTTGACCCATTGAAGATCTTTCTCGCTGTAATCCTGTTCTGTCTCCTCCTTGTTCTGCGGGGACGAAACATGGTAGCCAGATGAGCACCTACAACTATCTCTAAAAGAGCTTGGCGTGACTGTCTTTGTGGGAAACATCTTGAATACAATTCTAGAGCCATGCTCAAGGGTCAAAGTTGGAAAGGGTCCTAGGGAGCAAGGAAAGAGGGTAGGGAGGGGAAAAGAGAAGTGAGAGAAGAGAGGGTAGGAAGAGTAAGATCTATTAAAGGGGACAGAAAATGTGGAAAGCACGTCAGTCTTCAGTCCTTAAACTAGAGATTTTAACCTTTTTGATGGATTTGACCATATATTTATAAATATGAATTAAATATGATAATTATATAAACATTAAATATATATTATGCATATGGAACCATACGTGAGTAAATCAGTATGGATACCGGACACAGGCTGAGTAGAAGACTCAAATGCCGCATCTTCTCTAAATTTTTTTTTTTGTTCCCAGGTAGAATTGCCTCTTCCCATTGTTTGCTCTCACAGGATATGTGCATTCACTTACAGCACTGCACTGTCACTGCACAGTAAATACTTTTCTGTTAAGTACATTCTGAGCTTTGTAAAAGGAGGAAAGTTGTCTCACTAATATTTATTGAGAAGGTGTGATGTGCTAGGCATTTTACAAACCACGTTACATGTATTTAGTTTTCTAAACATTTCTAAAGGTAAATATTCTTATTCCCATTTATTTGTTGTCTCTCGTTGTATGTGTTTCCATTACCATTTAGTTCCCTTATATAGTCTGCTCCACCTGCAGTCACCACACTGTTGTCCCTGTCCATGAGTCTTTTTTCCTTTTACCTCAATCCCTCCACTTCCGAACCTCCCCCCACCTTAGTGGTCATCCTGATCTGCACCTCTGAGTCGGTCTCTATTTTGTTGGTTGGTTAAGTTTGTTCATTAGATTCCACCTATGACTGAAATTCTTGGCAGTGGTAGATAATGCTGCAATGAACATAGGGCTGCTTATGTTCTTTTAAATTAGTGCTTTGAGTTTCTTCAGATATATTTCCAGAAATGGGATTGCTAGGTCAAAAGGCAGATCCATTTTAAACTTTTGAGTTATCTCAGTACTGTTTTTCACAGTGGTTGCACCAGTCTGTACTCCAACCAACAGTACAAAAGTGTTCCCCTTTCTCCACATCCTCACCAGCACTAGTTGTTTGTTGATTTCTTGATGATGGCTATTCTGACAGGTGTGAGATGATATCTCATTTAATTTTAATTTGTGTGTCTCTGATGATTAGTGACATTGAGCATTTTTTCATATGTCTATTGGCAATCTGTATGTCCTATTTGGAGAAGTGTCTGTTCAAGACCTTTGCCCATTTTTAAATTGGATTGTTTAGGGTTTTTTGCTATTGACTTTTTTGTTAGTTCTTTATAAATTTTGGATATTAACCCCTTACCAGTGTTTTGGCTAATATGTTCTCCCATTCTGTGGCTTGTCTTTTTATTTTGTTTATTATTTTCTTTGCTGGGCATAAATGTTTTAGTTTGATGTGGACCCATTTGCTTATTTTTTTTTGTTTCCCTTGCCTGAGGAAATATATCTGATAAATATTTCTATAAGCAATGTCTGAGATTTTACCACCTGTGTTTTCTTCTATGATTTTTATGGTTTTGGTTCTAACATTTAAGTCTTTAGTCCATTTTGAATTTATTCTTGTGTGTCGAGTAAGAAGGTGGTCTAGTTTCATTTTTTTTGTGTGCCTATCTGTCCAGTTTTCTCAACACCATCTTTAGCCTATTGTATGTGCTTGCTTCTTCTGTTGAATATTAATTTAATGTAAAGGTGAGGGGTTATTTCTGGGCTCTCTATTCTGTTCCATTGATCTATGTGTCTGTTCTTATGCCAGTACCAGGCAGTTTTGATTCCTATGGTCTTATAATATAGTTTTATATTAGGTAGCATGATGCTTCCAACTTTGTTCTTCTTTCTCAGGATTGTTGTTGCTATGTGTGGACTTAGTGGTTTCCAAATAAATTTTGGATATGTTTGCTCTAGTTCTGTGAAATATGGCATTGTAATCTTCATGGGAATTGTGTTGACTCTATAGATTGCTTTGGGTAGCATGGACACTTTAATGATGTTAATTCTTCAGTCCATGAAAACAGCATTTGCTTCCACTTACTTGTATCTTCTTCAATTTCTTTCTTCAGTGTCCTTAATGTTTTGAGTACAGGTCTTTTACATCCTTGGTTAGGTTTATTCCTAGGGATTTTATTCTTCATGAAGCAATTGTGAGTAGGATTGTTTTCTTAATTTCCCTTTCTGCAGGTTCATTATCAGCATATAACATGCAACTATTTCTGGATAGTAATTTTGTACCCTGAAACGTTGCTGAATTCATTTATCAGTTCTAGTAGTTCCTTCGTGGACTCTTTGGAATCTCTATGTACAGTATCGTGTCATCTGAAAAAAAATGATAATTTCACTTGCTCCTTTCTCATTTGGATGCCTTTTATTTCTTCTCTTATCTAATTGCTGTGGGTAGGATTTCCAGTACTATGTTGAATAAGAGAGGTGAAAGTGGACATCCCTGTCTTGTTTCTGACCTTAAGAGAGCACTAATAGTGTTCCATTGAGTATGATGCTGGCAGTGGGTTTCTCAATTATAGCCTTTATTGTGTTTAGATATGTTTCCTCTATTCCCACTTTGCTGAGAGATTTTGCATAAATGGGTGCTGGATTTTATCAAATGTTTTTTCTGCCTCTGTTGATATGATCACATGGTTTTTATCTTTTATTTTGTTTATGTGGTGAATCACATTAATTGATTGGAGAATGTTGTGCCAACCTTGCATTCCTGGAATAAATCCCACCGAATCATGGTGTATGATCTATCTGATGCTTTGCTGTATTTAGTTTGTTAATATTTTCTTGAGGATTTTGTTTTCTATGTTTATTACGGATATTGGCCTATAATTTTCTTTTTTTGTAGTATCTTTGTCTGGTTTTGGAATTAGGACAATGCTAGCCTCATAAAAGGGGTTTGGAAACCTTGTTTTCTCTTGAATTTTTTGAAATAGTTTGAGGAGGAGAGACGTTAACTCTTCTTGGAATGTTTGGTAAAATTTACGTGTGAAGCCATCTGGTCCAGAGCTTTTGCTTATTGGGAGTTTTTTCATTACTGCTTCAATTGCAGCAGGTGCAATCTGTCTATTCAGATTCTCTGACTTTTCCTAATTTAGTTTTGGAAAACTGTATATTTCTAGGAATTTACACATTTCATCCAATTTGTCCAGTTTTTTGGTATATATACGGTAGTTGTTCATAATATTTTCTTACAACCCGTTGTATTTCTTTGGTGTCAGTTGTTATTTCTTCTCTTTCATTTCTGATTTTATTTATTTGGGTCCTTGCTCTTTTTTTCTTGATGAGTCTGGTTGAAGGTTTGTCAATCTCGTTTATCTTTTCGAAGAACTAGCTCTTGATTCATTGATCTTTTGTATCTTTTTTAGACTCTCTTTTGTTTATTTCTGTTCTGATCTTCATTACTTCCTTCATTCTATTCATTTTGGGCTATGTTTGTTGTGCTTTTTCAAGTTCCATTAAGTGTAAAGTTGTTTATTTGAGATTTTTCTTGTTTTTTGAGATAACCTGTAATGCTGTTAATTTCCCTTTTGGATTGCTTTCCCTGGGTCCCACAGATTTTGGATTTTGTGTTCTCATTTCCATTTGTTTCAAGGTATCTTTTGATTTCTATCTTGATCTTGCTGACCCATTCATTCTTTGATAACATGTTATTTGTCTTCCATGTCTTTGTGTGTTTTTCATTGTTCTTCTTGTGATCGATGTCCAGTTTCATAGCATTGTGGTCAGAGAAGATGCTTGATATGGTTTCAATCTTCTTAAATTTATTGAGACTAGTTTTGTGTCCTAACAAGAACATTCCAAGTGAAACATTCCATCCTAGAAAACATTCCAAGTGCACTTGAAAAATATGTATATTCTTCTGCTTTGGGGTGGAATGCTCTGAAGATATCAATTAAATCCATTTCATTGAGCATTGTTTAAGGCCGCCGTCTCCTTGCTGATTTTCTGTCTGGAAGACCTATCCATTGAAATCAATGAGGTGTTAAAATTCCCAACTATGTCTATATTTCTATCAACCTTTCTCTTTATGTCCATCAAGATTTGTTTCACATACTTAGGTGCTTCTACATTGGGTGTGTAAATGTTTACTAGTGTTATATTCTCTTGTTGGATTGTTCCCTTTATCATTATGTAGTGTCCTTCTTTGTTTCTTACTATAGCCTTGGTTTTGTCACCTTAAGTCTATTTTGTCAGTTATAAGTACTTCTACCCTAGCTTTTTTCCTTTCCATTTGCATGAAATATCTTTTTCTATTGCTTTACTTCCTTTACTTTTAGTTTGTGTGTACCTTTCAATCTGAGAGGGGTCTTTAAGAGACAGCATATATTTGGGTCTTGTTTCCTTATTCATTCAGCTGCCCTGTATCTTTTGGTGGGATCATTTAAGCCATTTACATTTAAGGTGATTATTGATTGATATGTATGTAGTGCCATATTATTGTTAGACTGTTTCCCTCTGTTTTTTTTTCTTTTTTTCTTTCTTTCTCTTTTTCTTCTTCTTCTTAAAGCAAGCCCTTTAACAGCTGTTGCAGCTCTGGTTTCATGTTAACAAACTCCTTTAGTTTTTTCTTGTCTGGGAAGTTGCCTTTTTCTCTTTCAGTTTTAAATGATAACCTTGCTGGGTAAAGTAGCCTTGGCTGTAGGTCCTTGCATTTCATCACCTTGAATATTTCATGTCACTCCCTTCTGGCCTGAAATGTTTCTGCTGAATAATCAGATGACAGTCTAATTGGTGTTTCCTTGTAGGTAACTACCTGCTTTTCTCTTGTGGCTTTTAGAGTTCTCTCCATGTCTTTAAGCCTTGTCATTTTAATTATGATGTGTCTCAGTGTAGGCCTTTTGAGCTCAACTTGTTTGGAACTCTCCGAGCTTCCTGGACTTGTGTGTCTTTTTAGTTCACCAAATTAGGGATTTTTTTTTTTTTGGTCATTTTTTCTTCAAATATGTTCTCAATGCCTTGCTCTCTCTTTTCTCCTTCTGGTATACCCATGATGTAGATGTTGCTACACTTCATGTTTACAAAATGTTTCTTAAGCTATCCTCATTCTTTAAAATTCTTTTTTCTTTTTGCTGCTCAGACTGGGTGTCTTTTTCTATTTTGTCTTCCACATTATTGATTAGATTCTTGGCTTCATCTAACCTGCTATTTATTACTTCCAGTATATTACTTATTTCAGATATTACATTCTTTATTTTGACTGGTTCTTTTTTATGGCTTCCATATCTTTTTTCGTGCTTTGAGTATCCTTATAATCATTACTCCAAACTCTCTATCTGATAAATTGTGTGCCCCCATTTCATCTAGTTCTGGAGAATTCTCCTGCTCTTTCAGTTGAGGTCTCTTTGTATGTCTTACCTTTTTGGCTGCTTCTTTGTATTTGTTTCTATGTATTAGGTAGAGCTGCAAACACTCTGTTGCAGACCTTTGTCAGACACTGCTTGTGACTGGCCCTGGCCAACCTATTGGAAGCTTTCAGTGATCCACAGCATGCGGCTCCTCCTGCTGGGGCAGCTAGTGTGCAGAAAGGACTAGGCTGCACACCAAAGCTGGCTTTTACCAGCACTAGGCCTGAGGGAAGTCAGCTAAAGTCTCAGACTTCCAGAGATACACCCTAGTTATTAAACTTAATCTGTAATATAGCTTGAAGCTGAACTCACTAGCCAGGCATAAACCCTTACAGAGTGGAGCAGAGTAATTCCTGTGGGTGGGGCTATTGCTTCCTCTCAGGCAGATGCCACTTATAGGGCAGTGCTCCGTCTGAAAAAGATGGTTTCAGTAGTATGGCAAATGACTCAGCACAGGGATGCTGGGTTCCTTCAGGCACAGGGTTCCTTCAGTTCTCTCCCTGGAGCCACAGCCCTAGATTCTTTTCATATGTCTGTGGTCTACTCTGCCCTCCCACTGCCAGAGCCCAGGGTAAGTGTCTGCAAACAAATTTTTGTGTGTTGTCCTTTTAATAGGCTCTCTGCATCTCTAGCCATTCTCTCTGGCAGACAGAAACCCCATTTCCTTTCACAGCTGGATGCTGTCTGGGTTCCTTTCTTGGCTTTGGTACTGTAGTCTGGGGAGCCCTGGTTGTTGTTTAGACCCCGCATTTCTCAGGGCAAACTCCCTGGCCACTGAAATATCCCTCCAGAACTTCAGCTGCTACCTGTAGGAGACCAGCCAGCACTTTCACATGTGCTCTGCACTCCCTACCTGTCTCATTTTAGTAAAGTGGTTTCTTCTGTCTGTCCTTGCTTATAAGGCTTCTCTCCAGCTAGTGCTCAGTTAGTTATTCAAGATGGTTTTTCTACAGTTTAGTTGTAATTGAAGATTGATCCTGGGAGGAGGATAGTTTAGCTTCCATTTAACTCCTCCATCATTGTGGGTGTCCCCCTTATCCTTATTTTAAAAGATAATAAAGCCAGAGTAAAGAAAGTTAAGTATTGTCAGGTCACACAGCAAAGAAAGGGGTAGGCTGGGATTTGAAAGTAGTGAGTCTGATTCCTAAACTTTGACTTTTGAGTAATGTAATGTATTATGGTACCCTGCACCTAACATTCAATAAGATAGTTCAGTTACTTTAATTACTAGTGGTTACATTCTTTCAAATTCCAATAAAGAAATGATTTCTATAAAATGCAACCTGGTTTTACTGGAGTTTTTTAAAAAACTTTTTGGCATTTCCATGATGTCTATTTTTAATTAAATTTATTGAGAAGATATTGGTTAATAAAGTTATATAGGTTTCAACTATATATTTATATGAATGTCATCTGTATATTGCATTGTGTGTCCACCAGCTAAAGTCAAATCTTCCTCTGTTATCATATGTTTGACCCCTTCACCCTTTACTATCCCACACCACCCTTTTCTCTGGAAACCACTATGCTGTTGTCTGTGTCTATGCATTTTTGTTTGTTTGTTTTTCTTGTTTGTTCATTTATTGCTTTCAGTTTGTTTTAATTTTGAGAAACACTTTTGGCTTACTCTTTAGATAATTGTGGAATGCCTATAGTTAGATGCATCAAGCAACATAAGCTGAAACTATTGTGATAAACTCAAATCTCAAATGGGTTTCGATGATGTTAGAGTGAGGAGAGGGAAGTGTCAATGAAGATCTTATTTTAAGTTTATTTTCCTAATAAATGTAGCTTATTTTGCAGAAAAAAAAATGTGGTCTCAAAGGGCCAACATGTAAATGCATCTGCAAAGAGAGGGACAATTGGGTTTTGGGTGAATTAAGCCACCGTACTTCCTTCACTGCAGCATTCAATAAACAATATGAGGTTCCAATCTGTTTAGTTCTTCAAGATGAACCTCCAAGTGTAAGGTGCTGAATAGTATCGCTACTTACCTTTGTACCAGGAAATCTGGGAATGTAGCCATGCAGATTGAACTTTGGTACTATTTTTTGATGATTTATCTCTCTTTCTAGGAGAAGCTAGTAGCAAATTGAGGAGAATGATTGTGTTCATATTCTTCCTGCTTCTGGATGATGCCTACCAGGACTATTGTTTTAACAGCTGATCAAAAAATATTTGCCGAAAGGGTGAATGAGTGAGTTAATTAGTCAACTGAGAAAGTTTAACTATTCCCAGTTTAAAAAAAAGGAAAAGCCATTAAATTTTGCTGGATTTGAATATTAGTTTGACTCAGTTTTTAGACACTGTAAAAAAAATTTAGTTCTCTCTCCTCTACTTCATACTTGTCCTCCTTTTCTTTTTTCCTTCCTCATTTTTTCTCTATTCAACTTCTTTTTTTCTCTCCTCCAACTACTAAGTATGTCCCCATGATCTTTATGATTTAACTAAATAGATATCTGTGTTTATTGGTAAAGAAATGGAATTTTTAAAATGTGATTTTCATTTTAGATTATTTGGGTTTGAGCTGTTAGTAGGGTATCAGGAAGTTATGATGTGGAATATAAATTAGGAGAGAAGTTAGAGCTCTTAGATAAATTTGTCATTTATTTAGCATGAAGTTAATATTTGAAGGTATGGGAATAGAAGTGATCACATTGCCTTAAACACAGCACCAAAGTTTGCTCTGAAACATTAGTTCTACTACTCTAATTAATGCCAAGAATAACAGTGCTGTTAGTAGCATTGACTACATGCCAGGCACTGTACCTAATGATACACAGTTATTTAATTTTCATGGTAATGTTGACACTAACATCTGATTTTGCCAAATGTCTGAGGTTACTGATAGTATTTATCAAATGGCCAATTATCTAACTTCGTTTTCTCTATATGTTTTAGTACAAATTATTGAACTTTTCTTATGTATATATATACATATTATATATATAATTTTATGTTTCTATGATCTTGTCTTTATGGCTTTCATCATTACCATTACCAAAAATCATATGTCTTTTTACTTTGTCAGTTAATTTTGTGCGTGATAGTGACCATAGAGATTGTTAGTTGAGTGCTGTATTTACACTGTGACAGACATTACACTGTATAGTATAGTAAAATATGTATATATACACACACTTGATCTTTTCAAAACTTTGTAACAACTATACGGGGCAGCTTCTATTATTATTCCCATTTTACGTATGTAAAACATGAGGTTTACAGAGGTGTCGCCTTGTCCAATATGGTACCTCTAGCCAGATAGAGCTAGAAATGGTGTGTCAGGATATAGCTACTGTGAAATTCACCAGCAGTCTGCTTTACCTATTAGACTGTCTCTTCTTTTTCCCACAGTCTATCATTCATGCTTAAGGCTCTTGTATTTTCAAAACATTTTTTATTAAGGTATAATTGACATATAACATTATATTAGTTTCAGGTATACATCTTAATGATTTGATATTTGTATGTATTATAAAATAGTCACCACAAAAACTCTAGTTATCCATATTAGTTATACCTTTTTCTTGTGATGAGTACTTTCAAGATCCACTCTCCTAGCTACTTTCAAATAGCAATGAAGGATTGTTAACTGGTCACCATGTTGTACATTATATCCCCGTGAAATTCATTTTATAGCTAGAAATTTGTACCTTTTGATTTTCTTTACCCATTTCATGCAATTCCTATTCCCATAAGCCCCTCAGCCCCAGGCAGCCACCATTTGTTCTCTGTTTCAATGAACTCCGTTATTTTTGCTTGCTTGTTTTTTCTTTTGTTTTAGTTTTAGATTCTACCCATAAGTGAGATCATATGGACTTGTCTTGTTCTGTCTGAATTATTTAGCATAATACCCTCAAGGTCTATCCGTGTTGTCATAAATGGTGAGATTACATTCTTTGTTTGTGGTTGAATAATATTCCATTGTGTACATCCCCACAAATCCTTTTTCTGTTCACCCACTGATGAATATTTAGGTTTTTTCCATATGTTGCCTATTGTGAACAATGTAGCAGTGAACATGAGAATGCAGATATCTCTTTAAATTAGTGTTTTTATTTTCTTCAGATAAATATCCAGAAATGCAATTGCTGGATCATATTGTGGTTTTATTTGAAAATTTTCGAGGAAACTCCATACTGTTTTTCATAGAGGCTGCACCAGTATACATTCTCACCAACAGTATACAAGTGTGTCCTTTTCTCCACATCCTCGCCAGCACTTGTTATTTCTTGTTTTTTGTTTTTTTAATAACAGCCATTCTAACATGTATGAGTTTATATCTCATTGTGAAGAATCTTGCATTCTTGAACATTCTTGCATTCTCAGTTACCACATTCTTGTTTCCACCTTTTCTTATGATTTCCTTTCTTAGCCAAGCTTCTTTAAAAAATACCCTGCAGTCACTTTATCTGTACCCTCCTTTCCCGCTGCACCCTGGTGCTCACCCCACTGTGGGACTTACAGGGCTTTGACATAGTTATCCAATGGCTAAACCCAGTGGATACCTCTATCCTTTCTTCATATGTTCCTATGACCCTTCGGGTTTTTTTGAAAATGCTCTAATCATGTGGTTTCCTTGACACAAATTTTCTTTGATCTTCTTTTACCTTGAGCTTTTCTTGTAGCTGGTGATGCGAAGGGTTCTCTTATAGTTATGGTAAATCATGGTAAGTGCTCTCCCTTTGCGATCCATTTATGCTTACTATTTTAACTATTATCTATACATTAATCACTCCACAATCTATATATTTATTCATGAAACTTCCTCTGATTTACAGCTTCATGCCACTTCCTTTCTGGATATACACATCTGGATGCCTCATGAACACTTTAAAACTAACAAGTCTAACTGGATGAATCATATTTTTTTATAACCTGGTTTTCCTCCTGTGCTCTCATCACAGCAAATAGCAACACCACCTGCCCACTTCTCCAGACTGCACACCTGGAGTCACCCTAGATCCTTCCTTCCATCATCCTCTACATTTCATTATCTAAATGTACTTATACCTGCTTCATCACTGTGTTTGTATTGCTCAAAGTCATCTGTCTAGTGTCCAGTTTTTGCCTTTAACAAACCTATCATTCATTCTGTTACCAGAGTAATTTATCTGATAAAACTCTTCACTCCTTTATTTGTTTTGTGTTTTGTGTAATGTATTTATTACCTTGGTTTACCACATTGATGCCTTAAAAGTGCTGTCTTAGAATCAAGTCACACAAACATGATCATGTCACTTATTTCTTAAGATTCCATGATGGAGTCCCATGGCTGATAAGACAAAAATGTACATCTTTTCATGGCCTTCGAGCTCCTGCTGGTGCTTCCTGCTTGTGTCTCAGGCTCATTTTGCACCACTTGCCACCTGTCCTCACTCCAGCCTCACAGGCCTCCCTACAGTGTGTGGGACTTGCCAAGCTACTTCCTCATCTAGAAGTTTGCTTCCCCTCCTTCCCACTATGGTACATTCAAATGAAAACCCCACATAAGCTTTATTGTTGTTATTCCAGGATCTCACGGAACTGTGTCCCCTTCCTTCAGAGTACTCAATTCAGTTTGTAATTAGATAATCATAAGTATGATAATTTGATTAATGGCTACCTTCCTCATTTCCCTGTTAAGAAAATGCAACAAGAGGTTTGCTTATCATAGCAACTCCACATCAGTACTGTGCATATAGTAGGCACTTAATAAATATTAATTGAATAAATTCTTTCTTCAGTATTTCTGATATTTTAGGAGACTTTCTTCTTCTTTCTTGGAGAATCATCTTTAACAGACAGTTGTTTATCTAAGATAAATGGCAAATGGGTTTTCTGATTGTAAAGAAAACTTTGTTGGGAACTGCCCTGCCTTGCTTCAGGAGCTGTAATCCCCCCATGGCTAAGGCTGAGTGAGCGACCTTCAGACCATAAGTCACTTGGGAAACAAAGCTTATCTCCCTGGCAGGAGTGCTGCTTCTTCTCCTTTTACTTCATCCATAACTGGCCCCCAATGCTTGATTGGTTAGCCAATGATGGGTAAGATTCCCTAAGGGAGAATGACAGACACGATCATGAGGAGGCCCCAGGGAAGTAATTGTAGAGCTGTAGCAAAAGTGGGTGACGAACTCTCAAGGGAGGGACAAACTAAGATAGGCATGGTTGTGAATGGGCCCTTAGGGAAGGACTTGGGGTACTACAGAAAAAGGGGGTGATGAACTCTCACCCCTTGGCTTTGACATAGCCTGAGTCCTCATTCTGTCTGCAAGAAGTCTCCTAACCTCTTTGCTGCCTTACTTCCCCTGCCTAATTTAAGCCTGAAACAATGCTGGAGGGCGGTGCAGCCCTGGGCAGGAATGGGTGGTTCCCCGGGGTGATCAGGCCTAAGAAAGAATGCATAAAATCCTGTGAAACCTGCTTTGTTTAGAATGTTCTCAATTAAATGTTAAGGGTCTGAGCATGAAATGAGTTTGTTTCCCAAAGTTTTGTAGCCCTTTAGGTAGCAGACCCTGACTCAGAATAAGCCCCAGAGTTCTTTGTATGCTATCTATTGTTTGATCCTTACTGCCTAACAGTGATTAATGAGCTTTACCTGTATTCCTGTGCAAAATGAACCCGATAAAAGCCCATTGAGGAAAAAACTCTTGGCCCTTCTCCTTTGAGAGATTGGCAACCTTTCCTCCCCAAGCTAATCATGTCTTGGTAGACTTATTCTCATTTGTGGCATCCGGGGGGGAGGGGCCCTGTGGGCGGACCCCCCCCCGACAAAACTTGATCTCACTTCAAACATGCACCTCTCATCGTCTCTCTCTCTTTGAGGAAGACAGCACATGTGGAAAAGGCAGATGTTTTCACAGTTCCCCAAGTTTTCATTTCATTTGTGGTTTTCTCGCAGGAGGAATTCAGAACCCCTCTTTATATTCTGTGTTGAAATGGAAAAAAATCCCTTCCTTTATATACTGTTAGCCCTGTTAATATTTTTTCCCTAAAAAGCATTTTCCTAGTAATAATAAGGAAGAACTTGAGGGAAGTATTGAAGTTTCCTAGGCCCAGACAGGTTGCTGAGCACAGGATCGCCACAGTGTGGGGATGGCAGAGTGGCTCCCTCTCTCCTCACGTCTCTACGCAATGGTAGGGGCTGCCCGGAGACCTGCATGCGAGGGATTCTGAGGGCGCAGCCAGTCTCCTTGGGACAGCGTGCAACGACTGATTCATTCAACACATGCTTACTGAGTGCCTGCTATGTAATCAGCAGGGCAGCCAGGGTCGTGGGCGGAGAGTCAGCAACCTTGCTAGCTAGCCTTTCTTTTTTACACTGAGAGGACTAATGCAATTCTGTAAGCATCTTGGTAATTTTATTTCTCTCCCAGTTCGAAGTTTGCCCCTCAGTTGTGGCTTTTGGCCAGGATTTTGACTTGCTGACCCCGGAACCAGGTCTAAGAGTAAATTTTGTTTTACCATTGGATAGGAATCAAAAGCCCTTTCCTCACTGACACTCCCACATTTTCATGGCTCGAGCCTCCCCTCCTCTTCTTTTCCTGCTTTCTCTTTGGAGAGACACACTTTGTTCTCTTTAATTTGTACTGACAGGATCATGACCTATAATGAACCTGAGTGAATAATCTGGTTCCTTTCTTTTCTGTTTTATTTGTTTGTTTGTTTATTTATTTATTTTAGATTCCACACATAAATGAAATCATACGTTACTTGCCTTTCTCTGACTGGCTTACTTTGCTTAGCATAATACCGTCTAGGTTCACCCACGTTGTTGCAAATGGAAAGATTTTGTTCTTTTTTTTCCCTCCCTAATTCTTGGGCTGTGGTAGAGACTGCTGGCTGTTCATCAAACATCCATTTCCTTTTTTTCTTTTTTCTTAATAGGGATGGTCAGTAAGTGGCCACTGGGGAGGGATTTGAATACATTTTGCCCTTTGCTTTTGTGGTCTTTACCACTGGAAAGTGCGTGTGAGGACCAGAACTTCAGGAATCATCCTGTGACTTTGAGGCTGGGAGACATGAGGGCAGAGCAGGAGAGACTGAGCCTGGGTCCCTGCTGAAGCAGGGGGTGCTCCACTTTAAGCTCTGGACTGCCTACTTATGGGCATGATTTTATGTGAAAGAATGAAACCCTAATATATTTAAGCGGCTATAGTCTGGTTTCTATTACTTGCAGCTCTTTGCACTTCCTAGAAATTCATGAGTTATTTAGCTCTGGCTTCTCTTTTATTATATGCTTATTCAGGTGAGACCTCTCTCTTCAATGCAGGAAGGAATCTTACACCCATGCTACTCTGTGACTGTGAGTTCCACGAGGACAGGGAAGGTGCCCATTCTGTGCACTGGCATTTCTACATCGCCTGACAGTAGTTGGCTCAGTGAATATTTGATGTGTGAATTAATGAATAATAGCATACACTTTATCCAAGCACAAGTCATAATATATTAAAAAGACTTAGCAATCATATAATTATTAGCCATCTCTCAATGATTAATTAAATATCTCCTTACCTAATGGTCAATAAATACTATCTGTGATTATAAATTTTGTGTCATAAATTAATATGTTTGACATTAAAACACAATATAATTTATAAAAAATTGATATTGACATTTATAAATTTTAGTTATAATAATGTTTCTTTCTCTTTCTTTTTTCTTGCCCATCATTTTTTGTTTTAATTTTTTAAAATCAAAGTTACTAATTTGCACAGTTTAAAGAGTCAAATAAAGGTAGTTTTATCAGGCTTATATGACAAAACACAGCTTCTTGTCCATGCCCTCCCCTCTTCCCATTCCCACAGGCAACCACTTTCAGCGCTTTCAGTGTATTCTTTTGGTATTGAAGGAAACCAGAATGTCACCCCAAAGTGCTTTTTTGACATAAAAATTGTTTTGAGCTGAAGGCAATGAAGAATCAGCAAATGCAGGAAAAGTTTTCCCTACCCTTTTCTCTTTCCTGTCTAAAAGCAGGATGTAAATTCTCCCCCCTCTTTTTAAGATAGATTTTTATCCTCCCAGAGATATGCCAGGGGAATTGCCAAACAAACCTTAATCCATTAGGTCCCTCCCATATATTTATTTACCGTCCAACAGTTTGCCGTCTTTGGAAGCCTAGAACTGAATACTTTCGTCCTGTTATCTCTCTGCAAACTTGTTCTTTGTTGATGCCGCTTAAGCCAGAGTTCTAAACTGCTGCTTTGCATTTGTTTTTATTGACGTTTCTCCCACATGTGTGTGCTGCATGTATTAAAAAACTGTTTCTCTCTTGTAAATTGGTACAGCTGAAACCCTAAGATGCCAAATTTTGCCTCCCTTAGGAGTGGGTTTCCTCCCACTCTTGGCACTGTTTATATTTTTACAATGACTATGCATTGTTCTGCTTTTCTATGTGGTCTACAGTTAGAATGGACTGCTGGGTTTAGCACAGGTTTGGGGTGCCCAGGCATTGCAGCGTGCCCCAGTACTGGGTCACTGGGAGCACGCCACCACATCCTCTGGGGCTTGCTGGCGGTGGTTGGCATGGACCAGCAGCACCTCCTTGATCCGGTCCTGCTGGAATCCCATGTCGCTGAACTTCCCAGAGGCACAGGAACTGCCCTTTCTGGCTCTTAGAGAACTGGAACATCTCCATAGCCTCCTCCACTGGGCCCTCCTCATAGCCTGCTGCAGCAGCCCGTCATGGGCACTAAGATAGCTGAGAAACTGACTCAGGCTCGGCTTCCCTGTCTTCTGCAGAGCCACGGTGGCCCTAGGCAGTGGATACCCTAGAGTAGGGCCACCACTGGCCTGATGAGGTCTAAGCAGCCCAAGGAGGAGAAGGAAGAAGCCTCCCCTGCCGTCCAGGAAAACCTGAGTCCTTGTATCTCCCGCAGAGTGCTCCTGAGAGACCCATCTTAGACCATCACTGGTGCTCGATGGATGTTCTGCGTGCCATGAGGCTGGAGTTTACGAGTGCCCAGGGGAGGTTCTCAGAGGTTGGGATGGCCTCCCTTCCCTGTGCCCTCCTACAGCGCATCCCTCATCCCCAGCTCCAAGCTGCCCCCTTGGCCCTGCATGGCCGGTGCCAAGCCCCAGCTCTGGGGCCACAGGCCGAGGGTTATATCCCTCTGCCTAATATTTCTTTCATATACCTCAGTTTAAGAACATTTCACACTCCTCTGGCTTAGAGAATAGGAAGTGTATTTAAAGCTTTTCACAACGTATACCTGCATTTTATAACTTTAACATTTGTTAGTACTTCCTATTTGGTTGAGTTATAATTGTTTTATGCATGCTAGCAGATTTAATCCAACGGATAGAGCAAGAACTATGTTATTGTTGTCTTACAGTTGAGAAAACTGAGTCACAGAAAGCTTGAGTAACTTGCTAGAGTTAAAAGTAATGAGCTTTATTTTATTTTTTGGTTATGTATATATTCACTCATTTGTTTGTTCATCAAACCAACATTGTTTGCCTGTTTATTGATTGGTTTATTGAATGTACCCAGTATCAGACACTGTGCGAAGCTTTGGGGAAGCAGAAATATCCAGTGACCCACATTAAGATGCACACCGTATGATGCAGCATAACGCAGGCACACCTGAGACATATTGTGTGTTTGGCTCCGGACCACTGCAGTCAAGTGTATATCTCAGTGAAGCAAGTATTGCAATAAAGTGAGTTATAATTTTTTTGCTGGTGGAGGCTCTTGTCTTTAATTTGTAAAAAATGCAACATCTATGATGTACAGTAAAGTGAAGAGCAAAAAAAAAAAAAAAAAAGAAAGAAAGAAAAAAGAAGAAGTATGCCTGTAATTGCTTTGTTAGAAAGGTGCACCAGGGTTCTTCATCCAGGTGAAATTGGATAGAGAACAGGGGAGATCCCAGAGACTTCCAGGAATAAAATGGCATCTTACAAGACAATATAAATTGGCCAGATAAAGATTGGAAAGAATAGTGTGCCATATCAAGGGAGGAACATGTGCAAAAGCGTGAAGGTGAGGAAGCATAGCTTATACAGAAAACGGGAAGTGATTAATGTGACAGGCACAGCCTGGAATGGGCAAAACAGAGGGACACGTGAATTTCAACTGTGATCAACTGCAGCCAAGTCATTGAGGGGTTCTCCTTTCACCCTAGAATTCTCAGATTAAAGTTCCAGAGAGACCAAAAGAGAGTGCTCTAGTTACCTGTATATTTAAATAGAGTAATTCTGGCTGCAGAGTGGAGAACAAAGCAGAGTGGAGTAACACCTGACGACTCAGTTAAGGTGAATGAAGTAGATGCCTGTCATATTGTTTGAATTCAAACTAATTGGAATGAGATCCACTGCACAAGGTGAATACCTATCCCCATTCGATACTGCCAAGTTGTATACACAGGAAATATTTGCATTATGGTTATGTATTTCAGAAAGGGTCAAATCTCTACCTCCACCTTAGTGAGAAGGGACAGAAAAGGGAATAATACAAAATGGTGGAGCATATCAACTAATTCTAAATTAATCCATATTGACTGTTTTAGATTTTAGAAACATCTAATACCTTGACATTTGTTCCCAATCAAACAACAAGGTGATGCTATGGAGAAGCCCTGTAGAAGCTCAGAAGTGTCCTTTTGTTCTGTTCTGACATTGCCTTTCCAGCCGTTCATTGCCTTTCATTGCCTCCCTCTATCAGATTCCATCCTGGGAGTTGCTCACTAACTCCACAAAAAGAATGCACAAAAATAGACACATGGACAAAAACGAAGGGGGGTGGAAATGGGAGGGAGGTGGGGAGCACTGGGGGGGTGGACTGGGATGGGAGTAAAAGACAGAAAACTGTACTTGAACAACAATTAAAAAAATAAAGTCAATAACAAGTAAAAAAAATAGATTTTTCTCAAACCTTCTGTGATGGAAGTAGTATATTAAAAATTGCAATGCTCCTCTCATTTTTCTTTACAGAACATGAATTGAGGAGAAATAGGAGATACCAAATATCAGTCTTTTACCCATCCATGCCTTCCTCTGTGTGCCCAGAGCAGGACTTGGACTTGTGCTTCTTATCTGCAGCTCCAAATCCAAGAAGCTCTGGAAAACTCAAGGGTTTTCACGGCTGATCTGGCAGCAACACCTGACTAAACCTGGACTCATGTGGCTGCAAAGCCTGACCTGCGCTGATGGAAGGCTATTTATAATCTGCACTTCAGTCGTGTGAATAGTCACCACATGCTTTGCTGAAGAAATATTAATGTGTTTGAAATGTTACATAATATACTGAATATGCACTTTGTTGATTATTTAAATGTTTCCTTAAATGTTTTATTTTGAGACTTGTAGATTCACATGCAGTTGCAAGAAATAATAGATGTAATATACCTTTCACCCAATTTCCCCCTGTGGTAACATTTTGCACAGTTATAGTATAATATCACAACCTGGAAATTGAGATTGATACAGTCCATTGAACTTATTTGGATTTCATCAGTTTGACATACACTCACTTATATGTTTGTGTCTGTGTGTATTTAGTTCCTTGCAATTTTGTCACATGTTGATTCCTGTGACCACCACAGTCAGATGCAAGAGGTCTTCACAAGGGTCCCTCATGCTATCCTGTTACACAAACACTTCCTTCACTACCCTGCTCCCTAACCCCTGGCAACCACTAATCTGTTATCCAGTTATACGACTTTTTGTCATTTAAACAATGCTAGATAAATAGCATCATATATTATGGAACCTTTTGTGATTGGCTTTATTCGCTCAGCATAATTCCTTTTGAGATCCCCACAAGTTGTTGTATGCCTTTTAATATCTGAAAATTCTGACCTCCAAAACACGTCTAGCCCAGTGGGTTTGGATAGGAGGCTGTGGAACTTCCCTGAGGGTGTGCCACTGCAGAGAGCCCAGCCTACTCTTTGAGAGCTGGGCTGGCAATACCTGAGGGGCTGTGTGGTCATCAGTGAGTGACGGGGGGAGGATGGAAATAGTTTGAAATGTAAGTTTCTGGTGTCTGGTTTGAATGTGGCTCCTCCTGGCCGTGTGATATTTGCATCCTGTGGCAGCCTCCTTATTTGATGCTACAGCCGTCCGCCTCACTTGCCTTTGCCTGGGTTTTTCATTCTCCTGACATTTCCCTTCTGGGCCTGAATTCTAGACCTAATTTGCAATCTGCTTTCCTTAGCCTCGTTTCTGTTAGACTGTTTCCTTGGGACTGCACCTGGCTTTCTATATCACTTACACCAATGCCAGTCAGCACACAGATCTGTGATTCAGGGCTCAGGTTTCAGTAGTCCCTTGCCTCAGGTTGTGTTGTATTCTCTCTGCCCCTTAGACTACACGAGTTGGATAGAGGGTGTTCTTTGGGGATCTTCCTGGTGAGGCTTCTCATCATCATTACAGTGAGTTTTGATGTCAATACAATTAATCCATATAGTTACTGTTATGTTCTTAATCAAAATTTGCCCCATTCAGACTGACATATAGTTCAAAAGGTACTTCAGTAAATTCCACAGTGGAAATTGTCACTAAATGTAACAAAATCATATTCTATTCTTGACGTTGGACTTTAAGGACATCTCTGAGAAATGTGTGTGTTACTCTAGAGGATCCACGGCACAACGGACCAAGGAGGGACGTTCGTTTATTACATTCATCCTTGCACCCCGGCGCTTTTTCCAGTCTGTTGCAGTGGAAGACATACATCAAAATAGTTGATGTTATAACATTATGGTCCAGCCAACCTTGATTAATTTACATCTTCCTTTTGGAGACGTACATCTTAATGGTAGGATCATCAGGATTTTGCCTCTAGCTCTACAGCTATTATAAAAACACAATCCAGGTGGAAAGCAAAAACTTCATTTTTAATATTTCATAGAATTTGTTCAAGTGAAACAATTATCTGGGAAGTTTCCAGATGTTTGAATGTTTTACTTTTCCATCTGGTGTTTGCCATTGAGCAGAACAGCCTAGCATTGTTCTGTGATACTTTTGGTTAGCACTGAGTTGCCAAAATTTTGCTTGGAGAATAGGAATTGGATCCATTGATTCCCAAAAGAAATCAATTAAAAATAAAGAAAAATAATGATAAAAAGATAATATCTAAACTTGACTTACTTTTCATCTAAAATATTGTTAGTCCTCTTCACACGCCCAGAAAAAAAAAAACCCAAAAACAAGTGACGTGATTTGGCAACTAAGAAAGAACATAAGAGAAATTTAAAAAATATAGTGTAATTTGAGCAATCTTTTAAACATCTGTCCAAAACAAGTGGGAAAACTGAATACAAACAAAAGTTATATAATTCTTAGGGTGCATAGAGGGAAAACAAAAAATAAACTAGTTTTTCCTTCTTTAAAATGTTTCTTCAGCGTTTTTGTCTCAAGGTCCCCTCCAAAATGTTGACAACTGAAAATTTCCCTATTTTCTCCAAAAGTTGCAGAATAGCAATGTGGTGAATTCCTGTCAAAGATTTTACCTTCAGTTGAAATAACTTTGACTTAAGCAAGTGCATTAGCACTGAAGAAACAGCCCTATTGATAGACCTTTGCTTTTGCTTCGGATGTTAAAACTGCTTTCTGAAAAATAATTATCATGTTGCATTGCAAATCTGTCTGCAATTGAGTCGTAAAGCACATAAAACAAAAAATACACAGGAAGCGCATGAGTCTGGCTGGTGGATTTCTATATTTGAGCCTAAATTATAGACAAATATATTTGTTGTCATTTGTTTATTTCTAATTTTTAAATCAAAACTTCAAGTGGACCTTAGAACCTTATGATTATTTGGTGCCCAGAACAGTGGCTGGCACAAAGTGGTGCTGAATAAATATTTACCAA
>PVKM010011297.1:0-33471 GCA_004027735.1 Carollia perspicillata
GCAGTTTGTCCTGGATTCCTGTTTCTATGGGCCCTTCTTTCGCTTCTGTAACTTGTTTCCCGGGTCCAGGCAGCCCAACTGGCTCACTTCTTCTGCCTCTGTGACTTTCTTTCCATAGGGCCCAGGCAGCCACATCTAGGTGCAACTCTCCCTCACTTTCCCAAAGGGCCCAGGCAGCTCTGCCTAGGCTTGCTTCTGTTACTGTGATCTTGCTTCTGCTGCCTTAAGCCTTTCCTTTGTTTCACTGTCCCCAGCCTTAATAAATGTATTTAAAATCACCTATATTTGTGTTGTGAAATATTTCCTGCATGAAGTCAAGAACTTGGAGCCTACATCACTGCTAATACAATGATATGACCCAAAGAAATTTAGATGCCAGCCACTGTTCTCCAAACTCCAGCACATGACCAAGTCCAGCTGGAGACAGTGACCACCACTACTTCAAGAGGAGCTCATAAATGTTGCAGTTTTGCTAACAACAAGTTGGAGAGATAAATGATATTTTCCATGGAGTTTAGAATTTGTTCAGTAAGTTATAATAATTGCATAATTTGGTCTCACCAAGTGAAATAAAAGGAAAAAATGTTTTAACCTTAGTTATAGTTGTTTTTTTTTGTTTCCTATTTTTAAGACAAAATAAAGGCTTGTGGCTCCCATTTAGAATTACCGAAGCTTATGTCTAGCACAAATGGCAGATTCATATATGAGGCAGCTCTTTAAAAGTTGTTATGCACGATCATGCTAGTTCTGCTTTCTCAGCACAATAGCTTTTATAATGTCATAGCTATTCTTTAATTTTTATTAAACTACTTTGGGTGACATTGGTTAATAAAGTTATATAGATTTTAAACATATAATTTTATATTACATCATTTTTAAATTGTTGTGTGTTCACCACCTTAAGTCCCCTTCCATAGCTATTCTTGATTTGAGTCAATTTGCTGACATGTCTTAAAATAGTGAGACTTTTACACTCACCTTGTCTGTGTTTTCTAAACACACACCTCTTTTATTTTTTCTTGAGAAAGATTAAAAATGCAAAGATGAATAATTAGCCTCCCCGTCTACCTGTTTTGTGGAGGGAGAATGTTTGAATACTACATTCTATTTGTAAAGAACTTTAATGAGAACATTAACAACAATTTATAAAGTACTCTATTAAAAACAGTATCTGGGACACAGTACATCAGAGTAAACAGAAAGGAACATGTGCACACACACACAGACACACACACACATACACACACACACACACCATAATCTGGGAACACTGACCCCACCAAAGGCAAATAATGGTGAGAAAAGGGGATGGGAGCAAGGGGTAATGGAGATAATAGAGAAGCAAAACATTTAAAATTTAAAAATAGTATTAATATAGTAAAAGTAAATGTGCCTCTCCTGTGCTGCTTGGAAAGATAGGCACAAAATGAAATTTAAGTTAATAGTGTTCTGTGTCTGGGTTATAGTAACTATTATGCATTGGTTATTTCCAGAATACTTAAGTGGCCTCAGACAGGTCAATTTCATGAGTTCTGCCCTCATAAACATAACACCCTCCACCCAGCAAAAAAATGTACTGAAAACCTGCTAAGCTATGAAGCAGAACATTGAAGTTACTATCTTAGATTGGACAGTGTCTGATTATATGACCTTAAATAAACTGTTTAACCAGATTGTGTTTTGGTTCCTTCTTTACCAAGCAGGAAGAAAATATTTTGAGATTTAAATCATGTGAAATATTTTAAATATATACCAAATGTAGTAAAAGTACAAGTTATAAATACATAAATACACACATAATTGCAAATATTAATTATACTTTACACGTAATGTATAAATATTCATTTAATCAGAATGTATAGAAGTATAAATTCTTAAGTTAGAATTTTCATCATACTTTTGTGTGTGTTTGGCTGTGTGTATGTATGAAATAATTGAGGTAGGCCTTGAGAAAATTATAATAATCCTAATTGAATTATAGCAAATTGCATATATTTTTAGTATGGAACAGTAAAGGGAAAGGCCAAGATCATTCCTACTTATTTTTTTATTGTCTATAATATATAGTCTGAGCAAAATGTTTTAAAATTAAAATAAAAAAGGAAAGTCAAGCAAAATACTTGACCTTTATTTTTACCTCGTACAAAAGGTCAAAGAAATTCTAGTCCCAGAGCAATATTAGAGAAACAATTATAACTTGACTATTAAATAAATTAATGAGTAGTTAGAACCAGAAAGGGCATTAATTGCAAATAAGTAATTAAATCACTGATGGAAACTCTTTGTGAGTCACAACCTGTTTTTCTCTACTAAGTAAGGTTTCCTTCTGAGGAATAACCTCTTTTAACAAATCCTTCCATAACAAACCAGTATATTGGTGAAGTGGAGAATTATGTGTGTTTATTTGTATATGTCTGTGAATATATGTGTGTGTAAGGACAGGGTAACAGTGGCAATATAAGCACCATTTATGAACAAAAACAAGATTATTTTCTTTCTTAATCCTTTTGAAGTCAAGAATGGCAGCTATAAGGAATAAATGTACAAAATAAAATAGTTTCAAATTATTTTGTGTAGCAGCTTATGATTGAGTTCTAATCCCAAAGTGAATAATAATAGTGGCTAGATATCTGGCAACTATAAAATACACCTTTAGTGTCCATGACATTTAGTGTTTACAACACATTTAGTGTCAGACGTTTTTTAGTGTGAATATAAATTACTTACTAGACGTAGGCAAATCTGTGGACGGCCCACTCATTAGCAAAAAGTGATCAAATTTAGCATCTGAAACAGGTTTGTATAATCAATATAAATATGTTGAACCTGAAAAGAATGGAAGGAAGGGAGAAAGAAAAGAAAGGAAAAGAAAAAGAGAAAGGAAAGAAAAGATTACCAGGAAAAAAGAACAGGTGGGATGGACGAAGTAGAGAGGAAGGAAGGAAGGAAGAAAGGAAAGAAATATTTTATGTTATAACATGGACCTCTTGGGAATTTAAGGTTAATTGTAGTGAGTAAACAAATATTTTAATATTAGCTCAGAGATTTAGGACCTCAGTAAGAACCTCAATGACTTTAAATTTTACTTTCTGATAAAATCAATATACTACCATAAACTCTAAGCTATTAAGGTATTTTTGTGCATGGCTTCTATCAAGCACAGATGAATATAAGAAAAACAGTGGGTCTCTGGGACATGTCAATAAAAAGTTTTCTGGGTATTTTAATGCCATCTTTTCTTCCTATTCGTTACTTATTCTTCATAAGAATGAAAACCACTGAAGCATTTCAAGAACATATATTGTTAAGGAAAGTATCAGGTTGTTTTGCTTGTTAAGACAGGAAGATACACAAAGATATTTTTACAACAATTTACAAATTTGTGAAAACTCCTTGCAAAGAAAAGCACTCAAGTTAAACAGAATAGCTTAATTCTGCAGCAACACTGTTTGTCTGTCAAGTTTTTTTATTACATCTAACAGCTGCCACATCCTTTGAGAAAAGCCCCGCATCTGCATCTTTTGACATATTTGCTTTCTGTTTTACATGCTAAGGCATTCAAGATGATTTAATTAATTACAATATTTTATTTATAGTTTCAACATCATAAGAAGATAAATTGGTTTGCTGAATCAAGCAATTTCTTAAGAATAATTTTACTCTACATGGAGAATGGTTTCATTAATCTGATAAACTATAAAGGGGATATTTAATATTTTACTATCCATGCTAATGTTTTTTTCCATTTAAGAAATATTATATTTCCCAAATATCAAGTATAGTATCCTTCAAGTTTAGTCTAGGTATCTGAACCCTATGAAGCTGCCAGGGAACGTGCTGTATTTTCTGAAGACAGGGAATTCACTCTCTCTAAGTTCAGAATCTTATTTACTCCTCGATGCTGGGTGTTTTGGTTGTTGTGTTTCATTTTTCCCCTTTCACTTCTAACATGTCTCTTTTTAAGTTTGCATTGCCAGAAAGACAGGTGGTGCATGAAGGTTACTTAAAAACAGTGCCAGTTTTAGCTCTGCAACAAAGATGAGTCAAATTGAGTGGAAAATGATGCCGGGTAGGAGAGAATTAAGAGAGTTAAAAACGGGCATGCTCCCTTTTCACCCTTCTGGTGCATTTTAGCATTTTTCTCTTGTTCTGCCTGAATAAACAATACAGAGTTCTGACATTTAGATTAACGAATTGTATTACTGATATTCTGTGTGAGGCACTGCACGACAGCATCACGTTTGATATTTATAACACTCCTATGCAGTAGCTATTATTATACATATTTTATAGATGAGATGTCTGAGGCTTAAACTAGTGGAGTGACCTACCCAAGGTTGCATACAACTCAAACATGACAAAGCTCAAATATCTATAAATCAGTGGTAGACTGGAGGTTCTCAACTAGGGGCACTTTAGTCCTCCAGGAGCATTTGGTAAAGTATGAAGATATTTATTTTCACAACTGGGATGACAAAATTGGCAACTGGTATCAAGAGGCCAGTGATACTGCTAAACATCCTGTAACACACAGGACCAGCCTCCAAACCAACATCCCAGCTCAAAGTGCCAACGGTGCTGGAGTTGAAAAACCCGGAAACAGGTGTTCAAACTCTAACCTCAGTGTTCTCATCACAGCATTTATTGTCCACTGAGGTTAATAATGAACCCATTAGAACAATAACATGGAATACAGTTTTTGAGATACTGTGTAGGATACATTAAGAGGGATGGTCTTGCCCTGGACCCAAAACAGAAAGCAAAAAATGAAGAACTACTATATCAGCAATCAAGATTTAGCCCTTGCTATCAAGTAAAAAGACAATCTATGTTTGTGCATGTATGTATAAGTACATGATCTATAGATCTGTGTGTATATATGTGTGTGCACATACATATAAATATACAGAAAATAACTATATAGGTAGCATAGGTTGAGGGCAAATATGGAATAGGCAATAAACAACAAATGCTAACATTTGAAGATTGCTCATGATGGGCCAAGTATACCTACAAGGTAAATGCTATTATCATCTCCAATTTACACGGAAGAAACTGAAGTTCAGAAAATGTAAGTAGCCTTCCCAAAAATCACATGCCAAGCTGTGGAGATGATATAAACCCAGTCACTTGGCTCCAGAATCCATTTATAGTATACCTCTACTGCTACAGGCTAGAACAAGAAAGGCACTTCTACGAGAAGGCTACACTGACTAAATGTGGGCTTGTTGGAAGGGGCAACCTTAATAAATTTAGAGGAGCAGAAAGCACTTCAGATAAGTGAGAAAAACTAGGAAATATAAAGGTGCTTGGGAGATGTTGGCCCAAGTGAAGGTATATTATGTAAGGACACAGTGTGGGATTTAATAACTATCGGGGCCCACATATCTGTGCATATGCTCAGCAGGTGACCTCACTCCCACTTCAGTGAAAAGTGGAGTCTCCTGATGTAATCCACTTTGTCTCGTTCACCATACCCCACAGTTTCAATAGAGCTCCCCATTTGTTTCTTTCTCCTTAACAAGGCTGAGCCCACTAGGTGTGCTCCAGACCAGTGACTCTCATTTTCGCGTGCATAGGAATCAGGTAAAAAGTGTACCGATACACAGATTCTAAGGCCTCACCAGCAGAGCTGCTGATGCAGTTGGCCTGAGGGAGATCTGAGAATTTGCATTTATATCAGGCTCCCAGTCGATGTTGATACTGCCATCAGCAGACTGCATTTTGCTGAGGTCCCATCTCTTCCTGGCTCCTCTGAAGTCTTGTTTGATCAAGGATCTTTCCTCTACAGAGTAGGGTCTCCACAAGGCCAGAGACCATGTTCAGCTCATTACTGTATACCCAGAACTTAGTACATTGCCAAGTAGAAAAAATAGTTAGATATGTGTTAAAATAATGTATTTTCTTTTTTTCCATGAACATCTTCCCTGCTACCTGAAAACGTACTTGATTCTCTCTGTCCAAACAAAAGTTTTCCCCTTTATATCCACTACTATGTGAAGTTCCTGCACTGAATCATACTAAAATCAATTTCTATTGCAGGAAAATGAGTTACAAAAATGTATGTTTTTTTTAGAACTTCTGGATTTTGGAATAGCAATAACACTCTCTGGACCAGCAGAGCAGAGTGGTTCCCCATTTAGTGATTGCGTGTATTGGATGAACTCCTAAACCTCTGATGCCTTAGTTCCCTTACCCACAAAATGAATATAATACTATTACATACCTTGTAAAATTATTATAAGAAAAAATAGTGTTCTCTGTGACAGTATCTAACAAATTTTGTATTCAACATAGAATAATGCTATGTAAGAGTAAGGTACTAAACTATTTTGTTTAGTTTATGATATTAATATGCCCCCCAAGTGGTAAGTAACACGTTACAGAAATAAATACCTGCCCAGAGAGATTGGGTGTTAGGGAAGGAGCTGCAGTCTGAGGAGTCATCTGTATCATTGCATAATCAGAACTATAGCATTAGGATGTTTTTTGTCAAGATCAGGTGCTGGAGTAGACCAGGGAAAGAAGTTCAGGCAATCAGATAGTCGGAGGAAAAACAAAGGGCATAAAGAGTTTTCAGACCTTTATAGAATAAATAGTAAAGAAGAGAGGGAAAAAGAGAAAATAAAATACTATCACAGAAGAGCCAAACAATGTACATAAGCAAAGTACCAAAGTTACAGATGACAAAATAAATTAATTTTTAAAATAAAAGGCCCTCAGTTCGACAAAGTATGCTTTGCTTCTATGATATTTCTAAAGTTCATCCTTTTCAAATTAAAATTTTATGAAGTATCCCATCTATGGCAGTCCTGTTCTCATTAAATATTTCTGTGACACTTAATGGATATTGGTAAATTTGCTATTATTATTCCTAATTTATTCCTAATTTTATATAAGGAAATGAGGCTTAAAGATTAAATAAAATAACTAGTAATTGGTGGGGCTAACATTTAAACATAGGACTAGTTATTCACATCTAGGTATTTGATTACTTCATGTGGTAAAAGAAAAAAAACGAAATTCCAGGAGTGATATAAAACATATGGCAAGAATCTTAATTTTATACTTACTCTTCCTGGAAAAACTTTTCTGAAACTAATCTACACCTACTAACTTTGTTTACTGCCTTTATTTAGTGTCCAGTTTATACCAGTCTAGCTTTTACTCACAGAACACCTTGGAACAGTTCTTAAAAATATAAACTAAGTATTCTTCATGTCCATCTTCAATGGATACTATTCTTCTCACATCTTATTTGACCTTTCAATGCCAATTGACTTCACTATTTTCCCTTTCAGAAAACATTTTCTTTTTTTGTGGTTTGTGATGGCATAGTACTTCTCTAATTAAACATTCTAATTTGCACTTTTTATTTCATTTCTAGCTAAGTTTTAAATGTTGGAGCTATATAAGGACAAAGTTCTAGGACATCTTTCATTCTTGTCCTTTACTTTTTTCCCTAGAGTCAGTGTTGTCCACTCCCATGGCTACAACGACTACCTCGTTGCAATGAACAAATTTCTTTCTCCAATGTACATTCCCAATGGCCTACTAGATATCTCCATTCAGATATTTTATGAACCCCTTAAACTCAAAATGTACAAGATGAAACTCACCATCTTCTTCACAAATCTCCTATTTATTTTTCACCAGTATACTCCAAGTCACTGTCTCATCTGGACCATTATGGTAATGTTCTAACTCGTCCTCTTCAACCACAGCAAAGGCATTTCTAGGGCATAAAGAAGTAGGTATAATGTTTTTGATACTACCACTTTTCTACAATTTTAAAATAAAAACAAATAGTGCAATAATATTTTTTCATTTTATGCATTTAACAAATATGTATTGATTAAACACCATATTCAAGACCTTGCATTTTTGCTGAGGAACAGTAATGAATGTGACAAACATGCTCTTTGCCTTTATAATGTTTGAATTCTAGGGGGAAAAAATTTAATAAAGAGATAAATTAATATATAGAATACTATGTATTGCTATAAGGAAATCAAAGGGCACTATGAGAAAGTGAAAGGAGATTGCAATTGTTCTATAACAATCAGAAAATATACTGCTTAGATGGCCTTGAATAAGGGACAGTTAGGCAAATATCAGAAGGAAGAATATTCCAGAAAATGAGAACATTATGTGTAAAGATCCTGATATGGGAAAAATGTAATCTATTTGCAGAACTGAAAGTGACCAATATGATGAGTAAGCTAGGCTAGTGTGATGGATTGAATTAGTGACTCAGATTCCTTATCCTTCTAGTCACATTCTTTGCCATGTACTAGTTCACTTCCTTGCATTAAGGCAGAGTGTATCACAATGCTTTTTGATATTGGCTTCAATTACATGAATTTCTTTGACCAATGCAATATTAGTAGAATTGTAGTGTGGCAATTCTGAATCTAGTTCTTACAGCATTAAAGTCTTTTGATTCCCACCTAGCACCTCTGCTGTCTCCATGAGAAGAACATGCTCTGTCCAGCCCACTATCCTAGAAGGATGAGACACATAACACATAGCCACCTGCCTGATTGGACAACCTACCATTTGAATCAAAGTTGCCCAGTTGATTCTACTGAGTCCATCCAACCACCCAACTATGCATTCATGAACAGGTCTAGGCAAGATCAGCAGAGCAACTCCAGCCAACCCACAGACAAGGAAGAAACAAATTTTTAATAGTTTATGTCACTAAGATTTTTCTACTTGTTTGTTATGCAATGATGGCTGGCTAATATAGTTAGCAAGGTAGGTAAGGCAAAATTAGGCCTCACAGACTGTTGCAACATGTTTTGATGAGCCAGAAATGGAGATCAAGTCATAGTAACCAGAAAGGAGAAAAATGAAACAAACAGTTAAATAAGGAACCATGAAAGCCAAGACAGAAAAATGATTCACAAAATATTCAACCATGACCACCTAAGTCTATTGAGTGAAATAAAAACTAATACTTGTCCCTCAGATTTGGGAAACATTTGTGACCTTATCAAAGGTTACACATTGAGTGGTAGAAAGAAAACCCAGAATGAATTGGGATGAAGACTAAATAGGAAATGAAGAAGTGATTTTACTTACTGACAACTTTTTTTCTCAAGAAATATACTTGTTCTCAGCTTTAAATAAGGAAAATCTGTTCTTTCAGCATATAATACAGTATTTAGGTTGTAGCCATGTTACTCAAACTTAAATTGAACAGTATTTTGAGATGTAAGAAATCACACAGCTTTTTAAGAGAGTGTATCTTTTATTGCCCAACAAAACATTTTAAATTATTAAGCAGATATTCAGAGCAAGATATATTAAAAATACTATATTACACATATGTATGTATAAATAATAAATAATACCAGTAAATATTATATATGTATGTATATAACTACTAATTCAATCTGTAAAGCAATGAAGAAAACTCAATATATATTACTACCTAAATATTTAAATGAAGTATCTATTTTGATGACTTTTACTATAATAGAAAGAGAAGAAAATTTATCTCAAGGAACAAAAAATGGCAAAAGATAAACTGGGATTTTAACAGATGGATGAAACTATATATAGAAGAAACAATGAACAGTGAAGAATCCTATAGATAGATGCTGAGATTAGTTTAAAGCCAATACATATGAGATGTAGTTTAAACATAAAGTGAAAAAGAATCCTTAATAAAAAAAAAACTGTACAGAATATGTCCCATCAAGGTGCACAGCCACAAATTTAAGAAGGATTTGCATTCTGTACATAACAAGCCATTTAAATCTAATGTATTCACATTGAAAAACTAACAGAACACACATATCTTACTTTTATAAGGTAATATTTTCATAAAACTTCCAAGAATAAAATTAAATATGCTGGTACTAACTTTTGATGTGGAAAAACATATACTTTAAGGTGCCAAAGCACACCCAGTCAGCTAGTGACTTGTGTTGTTTTGAAGCACAAATCCTATTTCTGCCAAATCTATCTCTGGTTTGATAGTTATTTTGTCAGCGTGTATGCTAAAAAAGTAGATTCAAAAAATAATTGACTATCCGTTGCAAGCCTATAACTGATACCTGATGGTTGGAAGATGTGTTAATAATGGACAAAAGAAAACAATCAAATTTCTGCCTGCCGTTACCTAAAATATGATCTATGCTAATAGCTAGGATACATGAGCACAGCAGCAGGGATGGGATATGGAGAGAGAGACCCCAGAGGAGTGATAGGAGATAAATATACATGAGAGTTGGGCTGAAAATACTCTGGGCAGAATAATAACTTACTATGCCTTCAAACTGGCATTCTTTATATATTTGTTCAACATTCATTTAGTGAGGTCAGAATGAGTACCTGTGAGAAGTAGTTTATTTGTTTTCCATTGAAGGGGCCTGCCTGATGCTGTGAAAGTGAAATCAATTTAAATTTCAAGATCTTTATGGTGAGATGAGTGATAACAGACACAGTTTTTTTCTGCTTGTGGCAACAGTGGGTTGTGCTGTTTGGAACTTCAAAAAAAATCTGCGGCAGACAGCATAGCTGACTGAGCGTTCAGAGCACCTTTGTTCCTCCACACAAGCCTCAACAGAGCCATGCTTGCCCCAGGCTGTTGCCAGCAGCGACTGACCAATGGTGCGGGCATTAAAGGTGGACCATTTCCGTCTGATAGTGAACCCCTCTAGGGAAATGTTTTATGAGGATTCCTCATCATCTTAGACTCAAGGTTCAATGGCACTTCAGTCTAAAGTTCTATCTAATCCTTTTTCTTTTCTTCATCTTTCATATGTGTCAAGTCTTCTGTTAGAAAATAGGATCAGAAATAATTTAAATTCACATGGAATAAAAATATTCATTTACATTTCATTATATGACATATTCTGTTTTCTTTCATAATATAGTCTTAAGAGATCTGTACCTTCTGGATGTTTTGTGGAAAATGACAGTGATTGTTTCTTTAATGATATCATAGTGATCAGGCAGGACTAGGAAGGGGTTGGCCCAGACTCAACAAGGCACATGCACTGAGAGACTGGGCAGTAAGCCCTCTGGACATTGAAAATGCAGACACCTACCATTTCGTTAAAAATGTTAGGGGCTCCATGATCAAGGGCAGGCTACGTTATTTACTCCAAATTAAAGGACAGATTGCTGCATTGCCTCCTCTACCATAGAGAAGGAAGCATAGTGCCTGCTCCTCAGGTTCTAGAGTCAACACGGTTTACCTCTAGAAATACTGTTCCAGCCTACATACTGTGTAATGTGGAAGTCTGCCAGCATTGAGTGAGGTCCCGGATAGGAAAGAGCTCCATGAAAGATCCAGATTGTCTCTTGGGCCATCATATCTGATGACAGAGGTGTCAGCTATGGGGAGAGACTGTGTGGGATTTTTGACAAGCTCAAGTTAGACATTCACAGTGCAAACTCCGGAGATTCTGGAGCAAGGCCATGTCATCCATAGTGAATAATAATGCATTTCAAGAAACTGTTCCTGGCATGTAACTGGAAGATATTACTTGTAAGAGAGGAAATGACTGACCCCTGATCACACATCAGGTGTCTGGAACTTCCCCTTATGAATGGATTCTATTGGACCCATTAAATCATGAAGGTGCACAAGCTCAGTGGCAGTTCACCAGCAGATTGGCATGGTATACCTGGAATTGAATTTGAGAGAGAACACAGATCACAAGTAAATTGCATGAGCAGATAGCCCAACCACCCATGTCACTCATCAACGTGTACAAACAACAAGTCCAGCTCACTCATGCATGTGTAGTCTTCTGAAGGGGTCCTAAAGGGCAAGCTGAAGGACTAGGGAAGAAGTCAAGTTTGGTTTATTAATGAGTCATTACAGTATATGGATGCAAGCTTAAAATGAACAGTGGCTGCCACATTCGAAAATGGCCTTGAAAAGTAATGAAGAGGAACAATCTTTCTAAAGGTATAGCTGAAAGTGATAGAGCTGATTTTTGTCTCATATAGAAAAAGAAACCATTCATTGTAGTACAAGTTCAATGCCCTCACAATCTTGTCAGGAGCCTGAAAGGAATAAAACTAAAAGATCTGAGATAAAGAGTTTTGGGTAGAGACTTGTGGGTAGGCAGGCATTGGAGAGTAAGCAAAAAATAAAAAAAGTGAAGATTTGTGTGCCATAAAATAACACTCACCAGAAGCATCTACTGCATAAGAGGCACCAAACAACCATAAAGACAAACTTATTTGACCAGTAAGCATATCCATTTCTCATCATTGGTCACCCCAGAAATGATATAATGTTCATATGAACAGAATCACAATTTTTTTACATAGAGAGAAGTTACTCACAGGCCCATTTGCCAGGGCCATCTAACTACTGCTTCTCCTGACTATCCCACATGTCAGCAACAAAGACCAATGCTGAGCCACTAACATGACACAATTTCTCAAGGAGACCAATAGGCAACTAAATGAAAATTTAACTATACCAGGCCTGTCCTAGAGGCGCCAGTGTTTTATCCTCCCAGAGATTGATACTTCTAGGGGTGGATTTGTGTTTCTTACCTACAGAACCTCAGCAAGAACCATTATTCGTGGTTTCAGGAAATGCCCAATCCTTAGGTGTTAAATTCCTCATACTCTGGCATCAAATCAAAGGACCCATTTTATAGCAAAGAATATGCAAAAGTGGGCCTATAATATTGGGATCCACTGGTTATATTATATAATGCAACATCCAGAGCAGCTAGTCTCCTTTAATGGAGGGATGCTTATGGAGGATTATGTTAAAGTGCCAAGAAATAATCTGCAGGGAAGTGTGTCATCATTCAAGGTTCAGTATATGTACTAAATTCAGGACCCCGTGTATGTACTAAATCAGAAAAGTATATGATGCTGTTCCCAATAAAAAGAATGCGTAGATCTGAGAACTGAAAGGTACTAAAAGAAATGGTCCTTACTGTCATCCCCAGTCACTGACTTAGGAAATTATGTTTTTTATCCCCACAACACTTCTTTCTGTAGGATTAGAGGACATAATGTCAAATAAGAGTGTACTCTTAGAACACAGCAAAGGACACTTTGAGCTACAAACTACAGCTGCCACCATGGCTCTTTGTATTCCTTGTGACCAGGGGACACCAGGCTGGAAGAGTTGTCATCATATTAGCAGGGGTAGTTGGCCTTGATTGGTAAAAGGACATGCTACTTTTACAAAATGGTGCTGTATTATTCAGTTCAGCCTGCCTTAACAAGATACCATGGACTGGAAGGCTCAAGCAACACATTTCTCTCTCACAGTTCTAGATGCTGAGAGTCTGAGATCGGTGCCAGCATGGTTGATTTCTGGTGAGGGTCTTTTCCTGGGCTGCAGACAGCTGCCATCCCGGTGTGTATTCACATGTCTTTTCCCTAAAACATGCACAAGGAGAAACCTCTGTCTCTCTCCCTTCTCTGATAAGACTACCAATCCTATTGGATTAGATCCAACCCTTATAACCTCATTTAAACCTGAATTAGCTCCTAAAAGTCCTATTTCCAAAGACAATCACGTTGGGGGTTAGGGCTTCAACATGTAAGTTTGAGAGGAGGCTGTTAAGTCCATAGCAGGTGATAAAGAGGAATACATGTGAAACCTGGCTGATCTACTTTGGGGCACCTTGACACCTAATTATAACTGACAAGGACACTTGCAGCAGATGCTGGCTTGGGAAAAGAGGAGTGACTAGCTTTTCAAACAAACAATCGATTCTAAATTTTTTTAAAAAATACAAAAATATATTCATGTTTGGTGAAATATATTTCAGGGTTGAATACTTAATGGAAGTATATCTGTACTCATTTATCTATCTACTTATAATATATTTACATTAGAATTTTGAGTTAAGATAACAGAAAATTTGTCACTTACTTATTTTAATTGAATTGAATTCAGTAGAGGTCAGTGGAGGGTTTGCTGCTGAGGAATTAGAACTCGATTATTTCTGCTGTTCCTTTTTTTCAGGATTAGGCAAAATACTATACTTCTCTATGACAATGACCCTGTTAAATAAAGAAAATATAAATTATCACTCTACAAATTACCTTTAGCATTTTGTCTTTATAGTCACTTCCTCATACCCCTTAGTGGATGGCCCCAGATATTCCTCAGGTGTCACACACTAAGCATATGCAGTTGAAAATGGGGTTCTGATCTTGAATGCATAGGTTTACTATGGAGGGGTACAGTGGTCATATAGCATGGTGATCAGGTTGTATCATAAAGCCCAAAACTAAATCAATCCAATTATGGGTCTTCCCATAGATCTCCAGCACTCACCTGAAGCACAGAGACATACTCTGCTCACTGTAGTTTTGGTAGTATTGATTGTTTTATTCTTCTAAAATGTTTATTGATTTAGATATTTTGCATGGCATAAAGAATTAATGTGTGGGTTGATAGGTCTTGCTTCTAAAATGCTCAAATTCTTAAAGGCCACAACTGTTAATAATATAGGTATAGTAAATGGGATATGCTTGTCATACCATATGATGATGGGGAAACTCAAGGATATTTGAGTATAATAAATTGCAAAAGTTCGATTTCCTTTAGAGCAATAAATAACTGTTCAGCCTACATAGAGCCTGCAGGGTTTAAATCTATTAACATCATACTTAGAGGAGGAAGAAATCTATTTTAAAATAAAACTATCAATTTTTAAAATCATATTATTAATCCTTGCAAATATTAAGTAAATTCTAAACAAAGAAATTCTAAACAAAGTGAAGAACAGATGAAAGTTATACACAAATTAAGGTTTGCAAAAGATATCTTATTTCTTTATTATTTTAATCTAATTAAATTCAGTGGAGGTCAAGGAAGAGTCCTCAGCCAGTTGATCTGCTGGGAAATTAGATCTCAGTTATATTTGGTGTTTTCTCCACTGCAGAGATTCATGTAAAATACCAAGGATCTGGTGCTGTTCATTGGAGAGTAATCTCTCTGGCTTTCTATCTTGCTAGTTATCTGGAAAATGCCTGTTTTCTCCTAGTCATCAGGGTGTCTTAAAGTCCTTAAGATCCACTGTTCCAGTAGAAAGGGGATATAGAGAGTGATCTTAGGTGGTCTCTGCCTTGAATGAGATGGCAGGTAACAAAGAACATTCACCCAGTATGGCCCCAGTGTATGGTAACAAGGAGCAGACAGACATGTGGAGAGGGTACAATGATCAGACATGAGTGTCCTTGCTTTCTATCTTTTACAGTTGGAAAATGAGCAACGTGAAAGAATAAAATGGGAAGAACACCCTGAAATGACTTGGGGAGTGGAGTGCGTTGGTATCAGCCGGTCGTTTATTTTCCTGGGACGGCCACAAACCTCTGTGTGTAGCTGAATATGCTCACACCTGCCATGATGTGGGGTTATTGTACAGCACTGGCAGAAGAAAGTGCCTGAAAAACTCTGTTTAAATGCTTCGGGTCCCCAAGCCCTTTATGAAGCATAGGGTGTCCTGGCATTCCATTTGCCTTGGTTGATGAGCTACAGAGAAACTGAGAAGTATGGTGGATCTGCAGGGGTCTGTTATTAGGACAAAGCAGCTATCATGTGTGAGGACCTTCTGACCAAGAACAAATGGCCGTGAAAAGACTGTTGTCATGGCTGAATGGGACTAATCATGCTCCAGCAATTACTAGTCCAAAGAGAAGCCCAAACTAGCCATACCACAGTATTCAGAGTTCCTATGTACGTTGAAGGCCCAGTCTTCAGTCCCTAGTTCTTCCTCAGATACAGTGTCGTGTAAGCCTTAGTTTTCATATCAAAAATCTATCCAAAAAAGGAGTGGGAAGGAGGAGGGAAGTATCCCCAAGGTTTGTTTGTACCTGAAAGAGACAGAAACTGAAATATCAGATAGGATTGAGTTTATCAGACTTAACTACATTTAGTTATCTTTTTTTCTGAAATGGATACACATAGAAAAATATGTATTCATATAAATATAAATATTTATTTATATATGAAAAATCAGTGGAATAAAGCTATATGTAATGGGGTGGTGGGATGCTTTTAAGCAAGGATAGATAAGTTATAAGAAATAAACAAAATAATTTTTTTGTGCACATCTCAATATAAAGTATTAATGTGTTATTCTATTAGTAGTAACATGAAACTCCAGGACATAGCCATGACCTTGAGTGATCAGTATAAGACCAAATTATAAATAGATTGTAGTGCCTTCTCCTTTCTTGGCCACCAATTACTACAAAGAATGCTTTGGCTTATCTGTGGTTATAATTCATTTTAATCTAGAGCTTTTCTAATTATAGGTTCATATGTCACCCATTCCAAGAGGATTTGCATTTACTAGTAAACATCCCAGATATGAAAGGTCTTCCAAGTGAGAGAAATGAAAATTTAATTTACCAGAACAGCTCTGAGTACTTCGTTAAAAATGATAGTTAAAAGTAGTAATAGTTAGCATTTACTATGTGCCATACACTGAATTAAAAACTTTGCATGTTTTGATAGGTTTGTGAGTGTATACCAGTAAGGTAGGGATAAGTACTTTGGATTAGAAGGTCATCCTCAGATGACCTTCAAGTCATGTCACTTGGTGGTGATGAGCTTTAACAGAGTCTTCACTACTTCAGGGAGCCATGTTTGTGCCAAGTGTTTGTGATCAGGACCAGTTAGTTGTATGTGCTAAACTGCACTTCAGTCATCTGGCTACCTAATGGACTATAAGAATGGGTACGATTGAAGCCTTTGACCAGAATCAATTTAAATGTCTCCGCTAGCCATTCAGCCTCTGTGAAAGACAAAATGCACAGGACAATTAAGGAGATGATTCTATTAAGTCTATTGCAATAGTAAGAATGTTCATCAAAAAAGAACTGTTTTATAGAGGCAGGTAAACAAAAAAAATTATCCATGAGTATTGTGGGAGTCATGAAGAAGAATAGAAATGGGTCTAGTCAGAGTCATTGAGGATAGGTGGAAGCGGAAGTGAATTTTTTTTGAAATATGCAAGACAGGGAGGGCCATTTGTAGTTAGGTTACCTGTTTCTTGAAATATAAAATGGTAAGGAGAGGTCAGAAAACAAAATGGTGAAAGAATTTCTTAACTGCCACATTTTTTCTGGAAGCACATGACTCAGATAAAGATTAGCAGCATTACTTCTTTCTTTAACTGATGAAAATGCCATGGAAAAATAATACAGTATAGTCCTGGCTGGTGTGGCTCAGTGGATTGAGCACGGGCTTGCAAAGCCAAGGTTTGTTCGCTGGTTCAATTCCCAGTCAGGGCACAGGCCTGGGTTGCAGGCCAGGTCCCTAGTAGGGGGCACATGAGAGGCAACCTCACATTGATGTTCCTATCCCTCTCTTTCTCCCTTTCCCTCTCTCTAAAAATAAATAAATAAAATGTCTTTAAAATAATACAGTACAATGTATGCTTATAGCAATTTAGCAATTTTCCCAAAGTTGTTGAAATCTTGAACCTATTCAACCAACAGGACATTCTTTCAGTAAGATTTCATCTTTTGAGTAGAACATAAACTTTTTCAAACCACATTTATGTACAAAGAAGGACTATTGTTCTGTGGAACATTTGTTAACTTTAAGCCTAAAGAAAGGAGTAGAGTATAATATAAATGAGAAGATTTTAAAAGGAGAATAGAGATAAATCTGAGAAAAAATTACATTCATAAAATTAAAATTTAAATTTATGAAGACAAATTTTTGTAAATGTTAAAATGAAGAAATAGAAGTGGAGAATAAGGGAGAAGCCAACTACTAGCGGTGGGTGTTCCCTCAATTCCACACTCTTTTATATTAAGTAATTCCCATTGGCCCATCAGTGGACTCTACCTAAGAGGGTAGAGGAAGCTAAAGACATCGTATCTTAATGTTACTTTAAAATAAAAAAAAATTCAAACCCCCTTTATGGTATGGAACTGGCAGTTCTCACTTCTCAAATTTTAGTGTAGGGTTTCTTCCAAATGAAACTTTAGGCCTCTTTCTAATCATACAGATGCAAACACCTGTCATTATACTGTGGTTAATCAGCAATTAGCAAGACAATTGAATCATTTTGGCTTCCCTACTATGTTTGTAAAATTCTTCAAAATCAGTACAAATGTTTAATTATTGACAGCAAGCCTAATCCTATCTATTTTAGTAGAAGTGATGACCCATGAGCTTGAATCAGCTGCTAAATACAGTAAAATATGAATGAGGAGACCTCATACCCCACTGCAGACTTTCTTGTCTTCTTTCCTTTCCGACCTTTTCTAAATAAGTTCTTAAACTCAAAGCTGGCATTACTTTGTCCCCATGTTTGTTCATTTCTTTAAAATTATCCATGCCTCTTCAGTGTATATTAGTAACTTTTTTTTCTATTAGCATGAAGGCAGATATGCTTCAGTTTGAATGAGCTCCATGAGCTTGAGCAGATTAAAGAAACTTTCCTAGAATCAGTTCCTATTGTGAAGATGAGTAAGATAACAAATATAACATGCTAAAGATCAATGACATGTGGACACTCAACAAAGTGATTTTTCTTGTCCCACCCTATCTTCCATCTGTTGCTGTCTTTTTGATAAGATACTTTAAGTTTTAGGACCCAGTAAAATATAAAGACTTTTCAAATCTTGTATATCTTTTAAATTGGCAAGCCTAATGGTTTATGTTTTTTCTGTACTGAGGATTTCTAATCAAATAGTGTCTTCATTATCACCATTCCCTATCACAACTGCCAATGTCAATATCAAAACCATTACCATCCCTATTCCTTAAGAGCCTACTACTGGGGACTCGAGGATTCCCAGAGTCATGTTGTAACAGGGTGCAGCCAAGAGGGGGCCCCAAATAGGGATTTGGAATGGGGTCCAGAATTCAAGGTGTCCAGGAAATATTAGAAAGATATATAGGATATCCTTACCCCCTCATCCCCCAACTCTTCACCATAGGTGTGAGTTGGGGGAAGGGACACATGGAACAGGGCCGTTGAGAGTTGTTTTGCATAGCAACAGCTTTGCAGCTAACCACTGGTATGGTCATTTAACATATCTATAACCTTTAACTGGTTTCATAGATATGTTAAATAGCTCTGGCCATGCTTTCAGCCAGGGGGATGAGAGTGATATATTCCCATCACCTGAGAGTAATTCTACCCAGGACATAACTGGGAGGAAACTCCCCTGGTTATAGAACCTGCACGAGAGCTTGGAGATGATTGGCTCCATGCCATGGGGCCATGCCTGCCCAGACTCACTATGGCAGCCAGGTAAAGCTGGAAAAATACTAGAACGCTGGCACATGTAACTGATTGTAGGAGGAGTCGGAAATAGGGCTGCAAAGGAAGATTGGCATGGGGATTTAAACCCAGATGCAGCAGCCATTGAAGAGAAGGCCCACATGGCTGTGGCAGTGCAGAGAAACCACACAGCTTTGGCCAGAGTGGGGACCTCCACAGCTTTGCTGGGGAGAGGACCATGTGGCTTTGGGGTACTGTTTTTGGCCACATAGCTTAAGAAGTAGGAGAGACTTTGCCTGGGAGAAAAGGGGTGCAAGGACTTTTGTTGGTGGGCCATGAGAAGGTGCCACATAGCTTCGAATTAATTTGAGATCCTGGCCGGCGACACAGCTGATGGTGCTGGGAGCCTGAATCACAGACTTCTACTTTTCCTGAGATATGGTACCCCAGATTAGGGCAGAGGGAGAAGGAAGGACTGTGTGTGTTTGTGGGTGTTTTAAGGGACTTTGGGATTTTAATGAAGACATTGGGTCACTACTTTAAGTCTGTATAGCTTTAAATAAACATTTCCTTTTCTTTTCACAAATCTCTCGCATTGAAAGACATCTTTCCTCTGGAGGCAGACAATGCAAACCTAGTGGGGGTTACTTTCAGTAATAGTATATTGTACCCCTCTCGGCCTTGTTCTGTAACAATGGTAGATGTTTTACCTGTACCACATACTTTACATTTATGCTGTTGTTGTTGATCTCTTATCCTATTTGTTGTTTTTTATCTTGTGCTGAAAACCGTACTTTCATAGGAGTAAAGGGCAGGGAGAAAAATTCAGGCAGTAAACTATTACAGCTTCTACCACTTAGGTTGGTTTTATGATTAAGTGTGAACTTTGATTTTCCATGCTGTGGTCCCTGCCATACAGTGAGTATAATATGGCTTAATTAAGATGTACTTGCAACATTGTTGCCACACCAGTAGGAGAAATGAGCACTGCAGAGCCCAACACATCCTCAGGTGCTGATAAGACATCATTGTGTATCCCTCCAGTACATTTCCATGTAGTGATTCACCTCTAGTGTTTCTCATTGTAACATCATTATTGCTATTACCCCAGTTGGCTACTTTTCATCTCTTATATCACAATTCAAATGTCACTTCCTCAGAAAGGCTCTCCCTGAATTTTCTCTAAAGTGCCCTCCTTAATTTTTTTCTTTGTCATCACCCTATATAAAACTTACTACAATCTGTGTTTATCTTGCTTGCTTGTCATTTGTTCATTTGGTTACTACATTAGTTTCTCTCACAAATTAGGATAAATGTTCATGAGTACAGAAACATGTTGTCTTAATTTGTTCTCCCCAAAATTAAAGCCTGAGACCAAGACTTGCACGCAGTGGTTTATGTACAAGGTTATTCAAGGAAGTAGAGGAAGGGAGCGGGGTAAGTGAGACTGGGAAGGGAGGAACCAGTTAACCTGCCTGCTAATGTGCAAGTAACCAATGGGCCAATTGGCACTCACTCTTCTGGGGAACTTCTGAGGGACAGAGTGTAGAAAGTGCAATCAGGTCTGATATAATGTAGCATATGTGTTTCCAAAAATATCACAGAAAATAATGCAATAAGGACCACAAGCCTTATAGAAAAATGAAGAGCACAATACTCAAAAACTTCATCAGTTACACACACACACACAAAATAAAAATCCTTAGAAGTGGTAGCAAGGTGTCACCCATGTTAATTGGTTTAGAAATATACAAAATCTACAATAAATATGACCTGGTGTTTTCTTTTGGAAGGGCATGCTGGAAGGGCCCAGTCTCTGAGCTATTACAAAGTGGTGGGAGAAGAATTATGTGAAATCTGATGGCACACTGAAACACTAGATGGGGCTCATAAAATATGTAGCCCTGAAGTCACTCAGATGTTCCAGGTATGTGCATGTGTGCATTTTTTGTATTTTCATGTGATTTTGGTGAACTGCATGCTGTTTTCTGTATTCACTTATATCAGGGATTATCACACTTTTCTTACAGGATCAGATAGTAAATATTTTATGGGACATACAGATCCCTGCCACAGTCATCGAAAGGAGGTTATAAAAACATGAATCTCTATGGGGCTCCAATAAAACATCTTATTTACAAAAATAGGTAATGAGCCAGAGTTTGCCAATCCCTGATTTAATGTTTCCCATGGAAGAAATAATGCATAAATCAACACAAAATTTGGGTCCTGCTCAAATCAGTCCTTGCTGTGTTGGAACAAATTCACATTTTTAAAACAAGCATTGTAGCAGAATTGATTGTGTCAGAGTTTTCCCACTGAGGGAATTTCCCTGATAATGCTCAGTTCCCACTCCTTTTGGGCTGCCCATTTTGTGGCATGAGCAATTTCCTGAGCTATGGAGAAAGCCTAACACTTAGACTGAGGAGAAAATATACTTGAATAGGAAAACTGTGAGCTGTGGGAGAACTGTCTTCTACTGCTAGAGGCAGAGGTGGTACAAAATGCAGCATCACCTGCCTCTACTCCTCCTTTTTGTCTAATTCACTACCATCTCCTTGGTGCCTAGAATGCATTAGGTACTTGTAACAAATGGCTTACCTTCTTGACAAAAGGGTCCACTAACTGAGGAAACTAGTAATGAAGCCAGTATGGTCCATTTTTAATTGAAACAATTACTCCTCTTAATAATATATTATAAGGAATATAGTATTCCCCAGAATGCTTCATTTTCACAGTTACAGGACTGCAAATCCTCACAGTTTCTTTCTACTTTCTCTTGTGTTTACATCTGTATTATTAAGACCTCTTTTATTCAGACTACCAATTTGGTATATTATATGAGTTCTTTCCAGATGGAATCCAGCCATGCAATGCAAAAAAAAATAGAGACATTTATTGAAGAACATACTAGAAATGAGAAACATTGTACATAAGACAGTGATGCCTCAGTCACCTTCAAAGTAGGCACCCAGGGACCTCACACAGTTCCCCCAGTTGCCAGCAGCTGCCCCATCGAATTTTCCTGAATCTCATCGACAGCTGAAATCTCTTCCCTTTCAAAGGTGATGTTAGTTTTGGAAAAGCCAGAAGATTTAGGGCACCAGATCTGGGCTGTAGTGGGGCTGGGTCACCTGGGTGATTTGATGTTCCACCAAAAACCTCTGCAAGACATGATGCATGAGCAGGTGCATTGTCATGATGAAGCTGCCAATCACTAGTTGCCCAGAGCTGCAGCTTTCTGAATCATATGGATAGTTTCCATGGAGGAATGTTCAAGCTTAATGGAAAATTTGATGCATATTCATTTCTCTGCTCAATCAGTCATTTTGAATGTGACAGTCACACAGTACACATGCTCATTCAATGGTGTCTATTGCCCCCACTGACTAGTACAGTGAAGTCGTCATTGTTCATGCATACACATTCCAGTCCACTCTCCTTGGCTGCCAGGTTACATTTATGTCACACAAACTGTTCTCATTATATTAACAATGGCTGGACTTTTTCTGGAGAGATCTCATACTTCTAACAATTCAACATATATTTCCAAGGACAATAATCACATACTTCTATTTTTCCTCATATGCTTATACATTTCCAACCCTCACACTAAATATATATTAATTTTTCTTAATCTAATAAATTTCCTTGCTTCAACATGAGAGGTTTTCCATCTAATCAACAGTAGTAAGCATTGGTTCTGATCTATAGGATACAATGTGATTTTCATAGTGAGAGCAACCAATATTCCAAGAAAAACTTACTTATCGCTGAACTTTTGCTTTAAAAAATGAACTTGCTATGGATGAAATTTTATCTCTCTGAAATTCATATGTTGAAGCCCTAATAAGCACTGTAACTCTCCTTGGAAATAGGGGCTTTAGGAGATAATTCAAGTTAAGTCTGGTTATAAGGTGGATTTTAATTCAACAGGGCTGGTGTCCTTAGAAGAAAAGGAAGGGGCACCAGAGACCACTCTTACTTCCCTTCATACACCAAGGAAAGGACTGTGCAGACACAGCAAGCAGGCAGTAGTCTACAGGTCAGGAAGAGAGGTCTCACCAGCAACCAGCACTACTGGCACATTGATATTGGACTTCTCACAGCCTCCTGAAATGTGAAAATATACACTTCTGTTTTTTAAGCCATTGGCCTGTGGTATTTTGTATGGCAGCTTGACCATACTAATACAGGGGCACTTAGCATCAGAGAAATGAAATAGATAAAGATTTCAAAAATAACAAAACATTCTTAATATTCAGATATCAGAAGCAACTAGGAAGTCAAACAAAATAATTCAATAAACATTTATTAAGCCCTGAATGTAGCAGCTGTTGCTGTTTTAACCAATAGTCATTGTCATCTCCAGAATACCCCTACCACTTTTGCTTTATTTCTAGCATAACAGGCCTCCAACCAGAGAGATATAAATTAGACAAAATATGTTTTAAAATTCAAAATGTTTGTGTGTATGGGTTTCATCCTATGGCTTTCCACAGCAGATTACACCAGAGAGAAATTTAGCTAAGGAAGGCTGAGCTGAAAGGAGAAAGAGAAGAAAATGCAGCCTTAAGAAGAAAAAATGTTTTCTTGTCTTTACTAGGTCTTCTAAGTAGACCTTTATATGCTTCTCGAGGTTTATAAGACAAATTTCTCTGTCCTTGAGCTAAAGCTAGTTTCTTCAGAGAATCAGGAGGTAAACTATTTTGCAGAAAATATAACTGTTGAGAGTGAGACCCACACCTATAGCAGGGTTTTCTCATTAGGCATTCTTCATCAGACGGAATGAACAAACTTCATTAAAATTAAATCTGGAGCCCTGACCAGGTAGCTCAGTTGGCTAGAGAATTGTCCAGGTACACCAAGGTTGCAGGTTTGATCCTGGTCAGGACACATACAAGAACCAACCAATGAGTGCATAAATCAGTGGAACAATAAATCAATGTTTCTCTCTCTGTCTCTCCCTCCCTCTCTCTCTCAAATCAGTAAATAATTTTTTAAATAATATCTGATGAGTCATTATTATTTACGGGACTAAAGGCAGAATCTATTAAACTAAAGGTCAGATGTAGAAGGGTTATGGAGTTCAGTGTAGTCAAGATCTTGGTTGTAGTTATTAGCCCAATAGATAAGTATTATAGAAGATTCAAGTTTGAGGGGGCTCTGTTAATAGAAAGGCACTTACCGACTAGGCAAGAACATGTGATTATTCAATCCTAAGGCCACTAACTTAACACCAATACAAATTGAAGCACTCAAGCAGAGTAGAATTAGTAAGGATCTGTTTCAGTGCGGACAGGCAGGGCAACAGAAAAGGGGCTCTTTCTTGACAGCAGAACTTCTTCTAGACTGGTGAACATAGAAGTCTTATTCCACTGGCAGGCAGGAACTCAACTATTTTTAAATTTTTATCTATTTATTTATTTATGTTTAAATATTTTGTTTATATTTTAGACAGTGGAGAAGGGAGAGAGAAAGAAAGGAAGAGAAACTTCAATATGTGATTGTCCCTTAAGTGCCCCCTACTGGGGACCTGGCCTGCAACGCAGGCATGTGCCCTGACTGGGAATCGAACCGGTGACCCTTTGCTTCACAGTCCAGTGCTGAATCCACTGAGCCACACCAGCCAGAGCTATTTTTATTTTTTTAACTAGAGTTGGCATTCATATTATATTAGTTTCCAGTTGATGTCATAGTGGTTAGACATTTATATAACTTACAAAGTGACCCCCCAACCCCATAAGTCTAGTGCCCACTTGGCACCATACATTGTTTTTTACAATATTACTGACTATATTCCCAATGCTATACTTTATATACCAGCAACTATTTTGTAACTGCCAATTTGTATTTCTGTTTAGCAGGAAATATATTCTAGGGAGAAGATACTGCTGCATTTCCTATTCTGCTGTTTTTCAAGCAGATACCTTTCTTATAAGTATTGTGTTTCTGTTCCACCATTTTGTATCATGTTTCCTGAAGGTGGGTAGCTCCAGACTACAAGATACCTTACTCTGATGAGAACAACATGCTGTCCATAAATGTCTCACCCTAGACCAGTGTTAGCTTTTTACTGTGCTTTTCTCTTGTTCTTGTCCATCAGAGAAAGAACCATCCTATTATATGGCATAATAAAGGGAAAGAAATTGCCCCATTTTTGTAGGTGATTTGTGTGTGTGTGTTCATGTACATATGGCATAAAAACTAACCACTTTAAAGTATATAATCATGACATTTTGTACATTCAAAATGCTGTCAATTTTCACCACTACTGAGTCTCAAAACATTTTGGTCACCCCCACAAAAATAACTCATACTATTAAGCAACTACTTCCCACTCCCCTCTCCCATGGCCCTCACTATTCTACCTTCTGTCTTCATGAATCAACCTATTCTGAATACTTCAGAAATCCATTTTTGTGTGTGTTTTCCCCTAAAACCTACTTAGAAAAGTTTTTAAAAAAAGGTAAATGTCAAGACAATCTTAGAGCTAGAAATCCACTGGCCAATGCAAAATAATCAGATTTATTATATGTTATATACCAAATTATCCAATATATGAAACTAAACAGATTCTGTATGGAAATTTTTCTTTTCTCAGTCAATATCATTATTAAAGCATTTTTAAGAAAATTATCATATCCAAATTATCATTTGATTTTACTTTTCTTTGTATAATCACTAACAGAATTTGAAATTTTTTCTTTACATGTAGTCAGGGACCCTCACTAACTTTTGGCTAATTCTGTCTGATGACCAGCTAATAGTGAGCAATTAAAAACATTCTACTGACAGAAAAAAAGCAATCAGAACTTTCAAAGGTATTTTAGTTCAAAAGGAAGTGACCTCTTAAAAGACATAGGTATTTATTCTTACTAAAAGTCATCTATATAAACACATAGTTTATGTTCTTAATAAATTTCAGGAAAGACTTTGCTTATTTGAATTTTATAAGTAGTATAAAAGAATAAAAATGGATAGTACTTAGCTTTATGAAGAATTTCAAGGGAATTTAAAATGTAACATTAAAAATTATTAATAGAGGCAGTGAATGCTACAAAATACCAAATAATTAAAGACATTTAAAATCTCAAAAAAATTTCTTCAAATTCAAAGAGAAAAAGGGACAATTATTTTTTTTTCTGTCTTTTACTCCCATCCCATACCACCCCCCAGTGCTCCCCCCTCCCTCCCCTTTCCACCCCCCTTAGTTTTTGTCCATGTGTCCTTTATACTTGTTCCTATAATCCCCTCCCTTTTTCCCTGAAATTCCCTCCCCTCTGGATACTATCATCCCCTTTTCTATTTCAATGTCTTTGGCTATATTTTGCTTGCTTGTTTGTTTAGTTGCTTAGGTTCCTGTTAAAGGTGAGATCATATGGTATTTGTCCTTTACTGCCTGGCTTATTTCACTTAGCATAATGCTAAGGGACAATTATTAAAGAATTAAAAAGCTAAATCAAAACATTAAATAAAAATAAAATGTCACAAATAACTATTTCTAAAATAATGTGACTTAGGGACACTTACTAGCTGAATTAAAACACATTAAAAATTACAATAACCATAAAAGTGATATTGATTAGGAATTGGAAAACCTGCCCTGGCTGGTGTGGCTCAGTGAGTGTATTGAGTGCCAGTCTGTGAACCAAAGGGTCACCAGTTTGGTTCCTTGTCAGGGCACATGCCTGGGTTGCAGTCCAGGTCCCCAATAGGGAGCACAGAAGGGGCAACCACACATTGATGTTTCTCTCCCTCTCCTTCTCCCTGCCCCACATCGAAAATAAATAAATAAAATATTTTAAAAAAAGAATTGGAAAACCCTTAAGCAAGGACAACATAGGTTATATAAACCTCTCTTTCTCTGTCTCTCTCTCACTGCCCCACCTCCCCACCACCATGCATATACAACAACATATCAAATGAGAAAATGTTTGGTAAATTGAGCATTTGGAAAAATAAATTCAGTCAAGAAATAAACTTTATTGGGCCAAAGAGTTGACTTGCAATTGAAGATATGTCACAAGAGGGGAGTGGAGGCAGGTATTAAAGAAAAATTTTCAGTCCAGGAACCAAAGACACTGTCCAACTTCATTGTTGGGAATTACTAAGATAATTCAAGAAATGGAAACTTGGTCTGAAGCCAACAGGATGTTACTAGTGTTAACAAGTCCTGAGAGAAATTAGATAGTTTTAGTTCACCTTTTAAAATACTCTATTTCACCAGTGAATAGAGTTATTAAGAATTTTGAACAAATATGGGTACATGCAATACATCAAAATAAAACATACATGTAGTAAACACAAGTGTAAAAATGTCATAACAATATGAAAAATAAAATATTGATGGATATTTAACTGACCTCTGATGGTAGAAAGACTTTCTAGCCTTTAAGCAATAAAAAAATAATGTTCAAAGACTAATAAATTTTACTCCTTAGGTAAAATTATATATATCTTTATAATGCACATTATAAACAAAATAAAAGTAAAACTCGGGAGAACATTTGTAATCAGTATGCCAAAGGTTCATGTCATGTAATGTTTTAAAAGGTCATATAGATTGATTACAACAAATGCAGATTTAGAAATAATCACATGGGAAAAGGAAATGTTTATAAGAAAAATGATTCACAGAAAATATGAATGGCTAGTAGATGTTAAAAAGAACTTTCAAAAAGTAATAAAAATGTACCTTTTATCCTTTCAAAAAAACTTTTACTCAGAATTGATGAGAAATCCAAAAATACATGTTCTTCTCATGTACTGATGAGAACATTAATTTTGTTTTTGTTAATCTCAAAAATGTTTAAAACATCTATAAAGAACACTTTCAATGTTCATATACTTCTAGTCAGTCAAATGCCTAAGAATCTATCCCTAAAAGATAATGTCAAATTCAAACATCTTATTTGAGACACTCTGTGCTTCCTGGACTTGCATCTCTGTTTCTTTCACCAAATTAGGGAAGTTTTCTTTCATTATTTTTTCAAATAGATTTCCAATTTCTCCCACTTTCTCTTCTCCTTCTGGTATCCTTATGATGTGACTGTTGGAATGCTTGAAGTTGTCCCAGAGGTGGCTTGCACTCTACTCAGTTTTTTTTTTATTCTTTTTTCTTCTTGTTCTGATTGGTTGTTTTTTTGCTTCCTCATGTTCCAAATCACTGATTTGATTTTGGGCTTCATCCACTGTACTGTTCTTTCCCTGTAAATTGGTCTTTATTTTAGTTAGTGTATCCTTTATTTCTCACTGGGTCTTCTTTATGTTGATGAAGTTCTAAGTTCCTTCAGCATCCTTATAACCAGTGTTTTGAACTCTGCATCTGATAGATTGTTTACCTCCATTTTGTTCAGTTTTTTTTTTTTTAAAGTTTTGATCCATTCTTTCATTTGGACCATATTTCTTTGTCTCTTCCTTTTGGCAGCCTCTGTGTTTGTTTCTACATGTTAGGTAGAGCTGCTCTAAATTCCTGTCTTGGAAGCATAGCCTAATGTGGTAAGTGTCCTGTACAGTCCAGTTTCCAGCCTCCCCTATCACCCAAGCTGGGTACTCAAGGTATATCCTTTGTGTAGGCTGGGTACACTCTCCTGTTGTATATGAGCCTTGATTGCTATTGGCAGATCAATGGAAGGGATTAACCCAGGCCATTCAGCTTCAATGACTGGCTATGACCACTGACAACAAACCTCCACCCTCTGTGGAATTAACTATGCAGGGGTAGGGTGGATGCCAAGAGGCTGACACCAAGACATATCATAATTAAAATGACAAAAGTCAAAGAGAGAATCTCTTTTTTAAATATTTTATTTATTTATTTTTAGACAGAGGGAAAGGAGGAAGAAAGAAAGGGAGAGAAACATCAATGTGTGGTTGCTTCTTATGCATCTCCTATTGGGGACCTGGCCCACAACCCATGCATATGCCCTAGACTGAGAATCAAACCAGTGACCCTTTGATTCACAGGCTGGCACTCAACCACTGAACCATACCAGCCAGGGCTCAAAGAGAGAATCTTAAAAGCAGTAAGAAAAAAAGCAGTTAGTTGCCTACAGGGAAGTTCCCATAAGAATTTCAGATGATTTCTCAAAAGAAACTTTTCAGGCTAGAGGGGACTGGCAAAAATATTCAAAGTCATGAAAAGCAGGAACCTATTAGCCAAGATTGCCCTACTCAGCAAAGATACCATTTAGAATAGAAGGGCAGATAAGGAGCTTCCCAGACAATAAAAAACCTAAAGAAGTTCATTATCACCAAGCCATTATTATATGAATTGTTAAGGGGACTTATTTAAGAAAAAGAAGATCAAAACTCTGAAAAGTAAAATGGCAATAAATACATATCTATCAACAATTGAATTTAAAAAGCAAACAAGAACAGAGACAGACTCATGGGTACATATAGTGTTTTGATGGTTGTCAGATGGGAACAGGGTGTGGGGATGGGTGAAGAGGTGAGGGGATTAAGAAGTACAAATAGGTAGTTACAGAATAGCCATGGGGATTAAAGTACAGTATAGGAAATTAAGTAGCCAAGAAACTTATACACATGACCCTCAGCCATGAACAATGGTGTGGTGATTACTTGAGAGAGTGGGGGCTGATGTGTGGAAGGCATGAAATGGAGAAAAATTGGAACAACAATAATAGCATAATCAATAAAATATAATTTAAAAAGATTATACTTTAGTCACATGCTTAAGATTTTTTCCTTTTTTTTAATGATTATACAATAGTTCTTAAAATAATTTAGAAAATCTGTAACAGAAAAAAATAAAATGTAAACAAAGGTATTTTAAAAATAAGCTCCTTGCATTATTATACTGACTAGTTCAAGTAGTCAAAAGTCTAAGCATTAAAGAAGCCATATTTAAACATGTTGTGGAAGACAACTTAAAAATATTTTTAATTTAAGTTCACACACAATATTATATTAGTTTTAGATGTCAAGTTTTAATAATTATAAAGTATATATGTACAAAGATATTTAATAAGTAAAAAGATATTAAATATATTTTAAATAAAAAAGACAGATAATAACAAGTCCTGGTAAGGATGTAGAGAAATTGGAACTATATACATTGCTGGTAGGAATGGCAAATGGTGCAACTGATTCTGCAGGAAGTTTGGTACTTCCTCAAAGAATTAGGCAAAGGGAGCTACTGTTTTACCTAGCTATTCCACTTCTAGGTCTATACCCAAGAACATTGAAAATACACAGCCACACAAAAACTTGTTTATGAATGATAACATAATTGGTCATAATACTCAAAAGGTAGAAACCCAGCTGTTTATCAGCTTACTAGTGAATAAGAAAATACATTATATGCATACACTGGAATATTATTCAGCCATAAGAAGTAGTACTTGTACATACTACAGCATGGATGATCCTTAAAAACAGTATACCAAGTGAGAGAAGCCAGACAGAAAAGGATATATGTTGTGTAATTACATTTATATGAATGGATTTGCAAATCCATAGAGAGAGAAAATAGATTCAGGGTTATATGGGTTGCAAAGGGCTGGGGGAAGTGGCTAATGAGGATTGAATTCTAATGGGTAAAGGTTTTTTTGTGGGGGTGATGAATAATTTGTGGAATTAAGCAGGGGTAATGGTTACACATATTTATGAATATATTAAACCAACTAAACTGTACACTTTACAATAGTGAATATTATCTCATTAGAAAATGAAAAATATATACTAATACAATAATTTCAGTTATGTGAAACATATGTAAATATATAAAGTAGAAAAATAATTGTAAAAGCATACCAAATTGTTGATGATGGTTATTTATAGGTCTTGGGATTTTGTAGTATATTATTTTTTTAAATATAGTTTTATAGCCCTGGCTGGTGTAGCTCAGTGGATTGAGCGCAGGCCTGAATACCAAAGGATCATGGTTTGATTCCCAGTCAGGGCACATGCTTGGGTTGCAGGCCAGTTCCCAGGAGGGGACACACAAGAGGCAACCATACATTGATATTTCTCTCCCTCTCTCCTTCCCTTCCCCTCTAAAGATAAATAAATAAAATATTTATATATATATATATAGTTTTATATTTTTAAGCTTTCTATAAAAGACACAGGTCTTTATAGAAAGAAATTGAAATATTCTTCCTAAAGTCAGAAATATGCTAATTATTAAGTTTGTCAGAAATATACTAATTATTAGGTTTGTGTTCTTGAGCAAGTTTTAAAATTCTTTTGATCCTCAGTTCCTTATCTATAAAATTAAGAAAATAATATTACATTCCTCATAGAATAGAAAATATCAATTAAGATATATGAGGGAGGGGATAATTCAGAAAGAAGGGGAAGGGTCAAGTCAAGGAAAATGAACAAAGGACCCATGGACATGGGCAACAGGTGGGAGGACTGAATGTGGGAGTGGGTGTTGGACAAGGCAGGGGAGAGTAATGGGGGAAAAGTAAGGACAACTGTTACTGAATAATAATCAAAAAGTTTTTAAAGTATACATAAAATAAATTTATTCCAAAGTGTACAAGGTCTGTCCAGAAAGTATCCAGCCACATACTATGGAAAAGAGAGACATTTATTTGAATAAGATATAAGATACAAGAAACATTGTACATAGGACAATGATACCTCAGTCCCCTTCGAAGTAGGCACCATGGGACCTCACACAGTTCTCCCAATCGCCATCATCTGACACATCGTATTTTCCTGAATCTCACTGACAGTCTGAAATCTCTGCTCCTTCAAAGGTGATTTTAGGTTAGGGAAAAGCGAGGAGTCACCTTATTGATTTGGTGTTTCACCAAAACACTCTGCAGGAGATGTGATCTATCAGCAGTTGCACTGTTTTGATGAAACTACCAATCACCATTTGCCCAAAGCTGCAGCCTCCTGAATCATTCTAATAGTTTCCACAGAGGAGTATTCAAGTTTAATGTAAAATGTAGTGCAAATTCATTGCTCTACTTTCTCGTTCATTTTGAGTTCAATAGCCACACAGTACACAGGCTCACTCAGTGACGTCTACTATCTGCAGTGAGTAGTACACTAAAATCACTATTCACTCTTGTGTATTCCAGTCCACCCTCCTTGGCTGCTGGGTTGCATAAATGTCACACAAACTGTTCTAATTATATTGACAACGGCTGGGCTTTTTCTGGACAGACCTTGCATATGATCTAGTAGCCCAATGCATTTTATAATCAAGAATTGCTTATTTTTTAGAAAGCGTTTTAGCTTAATTTTATGACCCCATAGAAGTCTACATCTCTTAACTTCAGTTCTTTATAACTTCAGCTTCTTTATGCTTAAAGTTGTGAGCATAGGGTTATATGATTAATAAAAACCTCAATTCTAAAAAGTCATGATATAAATATCTCACTATCAATAGAGATTTTTAAAATGTGGACTTACTATATAATTATGAAGGACATAGTTAACCATTAACAAATAGTGTAGAAGCATAGGCTGGAAAACAATGATGATACCAGGCATGTACTGAGGTGTTTTTGGATGCTGTGAATGCCGCTAAAAGAAAATTTTACAAACTGGAGAGGAAACTGGTTAAAATAGGGCAAAATAGAGTGACAAATAATATTTTTTAATATTACCTGATATTGCATTGAAGTAGTAGCTTTTGGAAAGAAAATGGTGTTCTGAAACTTCTGTGATCAGTAGAGACATTCCTATTTCTTTCCATGGAGCATGTTAACTGGGAATATTTTTTCCCTCTACTTCTGACTCCTCCGCAGAAGAATTTTTTCTCAACATTCTGATCACCTCTTTTTGTCATCAGGAAGGTGAGATGATGTGTCTGAGCGGTAAGTTTGGGGCAATTAACCAGACATGGTTGGCTTTCCTCTGCCTGCCTTCTTCCTGGGAACAAGTGGTCTGCCACAGGCACACATTCCACTCTGGGGTGGTGGTCTGAGCCCGTCATCCAGGGTTGCCAGCAACCTGCAGGGCATGGATGATGGGGATATTAGTCTGCCAAACAAACACACCTGAGGTAAGTTAAATTATCTGCACATACCTCCTGACAAATAAGGCCCCAAAGTAGATTTTGATGTTTGATAATACACTTATGAGCTATATCTTAAAACTTGTTTAGTAATATTGACATTAGTATACATGTAATGCACTTATTTAGTAAATGAATGAAAAAATTATGAAATTATTTATCAATAATAAGGGTCACAGTAAAAGGAGTATATATAACTTAATCCCAAGCTTTAACCAAGCCCAAACAAATAAAAAAGGGAAGCCACAGTCTTAGATTGCTTAT
>PVKM010011298.1:0-33915 GCA_004027735.1 Carollia perspicillata
CCGGTTTGATTCCCAGTCAGGGCACATGCCTGGGTTGTGGGCCAGGTCCTCTGTGGGGAGAATGTGAGAAGAAACCACATGTTGCTATTTCTCTCCCTCTCTTTCTCCTTCCATTCCCTTCTCTCTAAAATTAAATAAATAAAATCTTTTTAAAAAGGGTGGGTGTTATTTGTGCTGAACCTTGTATTTGGTCTCTTTTATTCCTAGGACAGATTTATAGTTTATTGTTCAAATTTAGCACAAGGCTAAATGATAACTGAAATAATTGTTTTAAACTTTGAACATTTTTCTTAATAACAAATAAAAGTCAAATAACTGAGTAATAAGGGTTTAATGCCTTTTGGTTAGAATGGTTTGAGAATGTGGTTCATCTTTAGAACTAGAAAACATTAATGAACAAAAAAGAGAAAATACCTAAAGAAATAAATAGGAATTAAATTCAGAACTTTGCAAAAAAAAGTATTTTTAAAGTATAAACTATATTTTATTCTCACTTTCACAAAGATATCTAAAATTAATTTAGTAAGCATAGTTCATGTAAGTGTACAGTTGTCTAAATATGAGTTATGAGAAGAGAACATTTCAGTGGAATGTAATCAGATGGCAGAGTTTAGAAAGCTTGCATCCATTGATCTGTTAGGAGGCTACAGTGTCTTTTCAAAATGAGGATACCATAATGATAAAATTGAATTAAAAATTGACTAAATGGATTGTTTTTATATTATTCACTGATCGGAATAATTTGTCAAGACTTTAATTCAGTCAAGTAGTAATTACACATTATGAAAAACTATCTTTTATTCCTAATCTTGAAACAGTGACTTGCCCAACCATCATTTCATGGAAACTATAGATGTGTATGTACAAATTATTTTCCAAGTAATAATTATTTCAACATATAGAAAAACTGCGGACAAGTGATGAAAATGTGATGTTATAGAAAATGATAAATATTTTCTCCATTGAAAGAATAGATGGTGCTCATATGAAAGTAAACACATGAAGAGATTGCTTGAGTATTTATGCAGTTGGTAATTGTCAATAATTTTTGTCAAATGTATTATTTAAAATATTATGTGTATATATAGTTACATATACAGAGATAAATATAAACAGATATCTATATCTGTATAGCCAGATTTATGTCTTGAGTTAAAAATATCGCTTGGGATTTATAGTTAATGCAAAAAATATGTAGTAAAAATAACATATATAAAAATGTTAAGCTGCCCTGGATGGTGTGTCTCAATGGATTGAGAGCAGGCCTGCAAACCAAAGGGTCACTGGTTCTATTCCCAGTCAGGGCACATGGCTGAGTTGCAGGCCAGGTTCCCAGTTGGGAGTACATAAGAGGCAACCACACATTGATATTTCTCTCCCTCTCTTTCTCCCTCCCTTCCCCTCTCTCTAAAAATAAATAAATAAAATCTTTTAAAAAGTAGAAGTAAAAATACTAAGCTATGCTGCTACAATTTTCATTGTTATAGGCCCTTAGAAAAGGAAGAAATCAATGTCTGCTTGATAAAGCAATCAAGCACTTAACAACATAAAGAAGGCTTAGAGGTGATTCTGTGAGCTCCAGTTTCCTCAGAACACAGAAAGAAGCTAAGACTAAGGTAATGGGAGAAACTCCTCAACAACTAGGAATGTATTATTATGGTGGTGATTACTTAGTTTTTCTTCTGGTATTACTGACAAATGCTTTATAAAACTTCTAAGTGGAACTTTTTTTGCCAATCTACAAACTATAGATAAGATTGGCAAATTGATCAAATACCTTTGCACTGCAGGAAACTTTAATATATGATCAATGTCTATCTGATTCATTTGCTATTGTAACCAAGCCCGGTTTTCTCTATATGTGGTTACACTGTAACAGTAAAATTATTTGATTTGATTATGGTAACATCCTTCCAGCATTTTATCAATGCTAGATATGGGTCCAATGGGTTCTTAATAAATATCTTTGGGAACAAGTTAAATACAGGTCTGTTAACATGCTGCAACGATAACTAAAGCACAGCAGAACTCAGGGACATCTCACCAAAGAAAGAGGCAATAATTTTATGGTTCGTGAGGATAGAATTTAGGGCAAATTCAAATGTAGCAGCAGATATGAGTCTGAAGTTTATGCTTTCTCAGAAACTTTCGAACTACAAATTCTCACTCAGATTGAAAGAGGAGTGAATTTTTGAGGATAAAGTTGTATTTAAAGAAAATGAGCAAAAAGGAAAAAGGACTCATGGATGTGGACAACAGTGTGGTGATTGCTGGGGGGAAGTGGGGATATAAGGTAATAGAAAAAATAAAATAAAAATAAATAAAATACAAAAAATAGCTTTCTATCACAATGCAAAACGCACACACACACACACACACACACACACACAAAAGAAGAAGAAGAAGAATGAAAGAAAGAAAATAAAGAAAAAGAAAAAAAGGAAAGTAAATGTAAAGAAATGTTGATCAGTCCTGGACAATGTGGCTCAGTTGGTTGGAGCCTTGTTCCCTAACCGAAAGGTTGGGGTTTCCATTCCCAGTCAGAACACATTTGGGTTGCAGATCCAATCCCTGTTGTGGGCACTGACAATCTGCAGTCTAGGCATACAAGAGGCCGTCAATTGATTTTTCTCTCTCACTTCAATGTTTCTCTCTCTGAAAGCAATGAGAAAAAAATGTTCTTGGGTGGAAGTTTTTTAAAAAATTGAAAAACATGTTAATCAGGGGTTATAGTTAAACCGCAATTGCCTACCCTGGGGAGATTGCACTGGTGAATAATCGAACAGACTGGGCTGTGTGGGGATGGAGGATTTCGAACAACTGATGAAGAATTTAGACTTTTCAACTCCAGCAACCCACAGATTAGCCTTGCTGTGAGCACCCAGACCTTCCAATTTTCGAGTAAGTTGTGTATATATAAGGTTTCAATTTTTAAATGGTGCTAATTAATTAAAATGTTTTAGTATAGCTTTAAAAATGTCCATTAGTCAAAGTCTCTTTCTTGACTGACTGTGAAGAATCTAGGTCCACATCCTGTCCTGAGCCCAGACACTGCCATTAGCCAGGATTTGCGGCATGCTCTGTTATGACTCCTTTCACTGGCATGGATTTCCAGGATTGTCTTATCCTTATTACTGAACAAGGAGTGTAGTTGGCTTCTTGTAATATTTATTTCCTGTCATTTTTTGATAAAGCCTAAAAACAAGTATGTATTATATGAAATTAAGCATCAATAATTAAGGGCAATTATTTCTAAAGTATTTTTGTCTGTTTTGTTTTGAGTCTGAATTCTGAATAGATTGCTGTTAACTCACCAGTTTTTAGCTCTATATTCCCAGAAATTCCAAACTTTCAGGTACATTTACTATATGGAAAAGACCATATGCTGGATTTGGACAAAAATGAAGATGGAATAATAAAAAGTATTAGTACTTAAATGATACTTTGTACTTTGCAAAGCATGTTTAAATATGATCTTATTTTGACCCCAGCTGGTGTGGCTTAGTGGGTTGAGTGCTGACCTGGGAACCAAGTAGTAGCTGGTTCAATTCCCAGTCAGGGCACATGCCTGGGATGCTGGCCAGGTTCCTAGTAGGGGGTGTGCAGGAGGCAACCATGCATTGATGTTCCTCTTCCTCTCCTCCCTCCCTTCCCCTCTATAAAAATAAATAAATAAAAATCTTTTAAAATATTATCTTGTTTTGATATTTAATACAGAACTATCTGATCTATTATGCATCACTTTTATGAATAACACAGAAATACTCAGAAAGTGTGGAAAATTCCGAGAGAGCACAGTGACATTTAGTTGTAGAGAAAGTAGTTCTTCAAACAAATCTTACATTCTTTCCGGCATACAACATTGCCTCAGATGTGTTCTAAAAATCTCTTTGATGTTTGTTTATACACACATCAAAATGATATAAAATAGTTTTATCTTCAAATGTATAATTAAATTTATTTAAAATTTAAACTAAAGAAAAATAGCACTAAAAAGTGATCATATTAAAATAGCAAACCTTTAACTTGGGGGTGTATTTGTACAATTTTAACAGATTTTTATAGATGAAAACCATAATATAAAAAGATATATAGCAAGTCACTTCTAGTATTACCAGAATGTTATTTCAAGTGATGCTGTTTGTTTACATGAGGTTTCAAACCTTTTAAATTTTTGTTCATTTTTATACTGGTGCTTAAATCAATAATACATATTTACTTTTGTATCCCAGTAAAGCTAAATTTACATTTTCATCTTGTTTTCTGAGTTGAAATGTTTATAATATTTTAGCTAAAATGGTACAAGTCACCTTCATATATTGTCTCCACAAAGCATTATGTTTATTAGATATACAGTTATAAAAATCATCATACTTCAAAGAAGATAGAAAAACATTATGCATTTCTTAATTCTTAATTGTATGACTGCAGAAGATAATACCATAGTTCTTAGGAATCCATTGGGTTTTATAATTTAAAACATTTACTTATTTTTAGTAGGATAATCTAGTAAAATCCTGCACATAAAGAAGAGGAATGCATTACAAAGTCCCAAAAGCAATTGCTCCAGAAACGTATGTCCAGAAAGTATCCAGCCATGAACAATGGAGGCATATTTTGAAGAAGATAGAAGTACAAGAAACATTGTACATAGGACAATGACTCATCAGTCCCCTTTAAAGTAGGCACCTTGAGACCTCACACCGTTTTCCCAATAGCTATCAGCTGTCCCATTGTATTTTCCTGAATCTCATTGAGGGTCTAAAATCTCTTCCCTTTCAGTGGTGATTTTAGTTTTGGGAAAAGGCAGAGGTCTCAGGACACCAAATCTGGGCTCTGGGGCTGGTGGTGCGAATCACCTGGGTGATTCAATGGTTCACAGAAAAACTCAGCAGGAGACGTGATGCTTAGCAGATGCATTGTCGTGGTGAAGCTGCCAATCATTCATTGCATCATCCCCCCAAAGCCTTCTGAATCATTCAAATAGCTTTCCCTGGAGGGATGTTCAGGCTTCATGCAAAATTTGATGCAGCCCTGGCTGGTGTGACTCAGTGAATTGAGCACTGGCCTGTAAACCAAAGGGTTACCGGTTTGATTCCCAGTCAGGGCACATGCCTGAGTTTCAGTCCAGGTCCCTAGTGAGGAGTGCATGAGAAGTAACTATACATTGATGTTTCTCTGCCTCTCTTCCTCCCTCCCTTCCCTTCTCTAAAAGTAAATAAATAAAATCTTTTTAAAAATTGATGCAGATTCATTGCTCTAATTGCTCAGTCATTTTTAATGTGATGATTATACAGCACACATACTCACTCAACAGCATCTACCACCCCCACTGACTGGTACAGTGAAGTCCATTATTCATGCATGCACATTCCAGTCCACTTCCCTTGGTTGCCAGGTTACACTGATGTCACACAAACCATTCTCATTATATTAGCAATGGTTGGACTTTACCTGGACAGACTTCATATAATAATCATCCCAAGAATAAAAATAACTCCTAATTCCCAGACTTTTTCTATGTGGAATATTTAAACTTCATTTTAACATTGAATATGCTATGTATCTTACATCTTATGCTTTTCTTAATAATAAAGGGAACTAATAAGTAATTGTAGTCAACTGTCAATAATAGAAAATGACTACCAATTGTTGAAATGAATTGACTAGGAGGCATTAGATTATTAATATGCATAGAATGACATAAGCTATTCTTTACACAATAGACTGAATTATTTCTTAAATAATAAATAGTCCCAGTGTCATCAAAAACATGATAACTACATAAATATAATGTTGTACATTTTTTTGGTTGAAAATCGTTTCTGTTCAATCAAACACTGTTAAGAAAAAAACAAAGTTTTTCAACAGTACATTACGTTTATCTATATTTTTTATTTCTTATAAATCTTTAGTTTACAAAAAAAGAAAAGAACTTTAAATATCAAGTAGACTGTTGGATGAAATCATTTTAATAAGAACAGAGTAATGATGTGATTTTAACTTCAAGACAAATCCCTCAATAATTGTATATAAACTAAACATTTTGAGGATACATATATATATATATATATATATATATATATATATATATATATATATATAAAGTCTGTGTGTGTGTATATATATACAGACTTGCACATATGGTCAATTGTGGTTATAATGAATGAATTTTCAAATAAATCTTCTGCAAATAAAGAAAAAAAACAACATAGTTAAGGCATTCCGTATCTCAAGTTAGATTTAGAACTAGATCCAGGATAACAGTATTGTTATTATTGCTGGGGGAATATTAATCTTCAACTAGCCCCATTGTCTAAATTGAGGAAATCAAATCCCTGAAAGTATTTCCTTTAAAATTACATGTGAGCTTTGAATTGCCAAATCCAAAGACTTGTCTTCCCTCTGCTTAATCTTTTAGCTAAATTCGACCTTCTTGATGTTCTTTTGGCTTGTGCTGCCTGCTTCTTTTAATTTTTTTCTTCATAATACTCTCCATGTCTTCTCTTTTCCTGTCAGTGACTCCTATGCTGTTATTTTCCAAAGTTCTGCCTTATATCCTCCCATTACATCCATAAATGCTCTGGCTGATGACAGCTGATTGTGTTGCCTCAGTCACAGCTGACACCTATTTTTCTTTGACCTTTACCTTGAACCCCGACTCCACATTTCTGTTCTTCATGTACAGAGACTTTGTTTTCTTCATGATTTCATCATCTTGGAAAATCTAGCAACTGGTTAACCTTGACTGGCATTCAGTGTCTACTTTCACCCTAATCCCACGTGCCCTTTGTGTTCAATTTCCTCCTAAACAGATACAATTATTTCATCTCCACTTTTTGTGGCACTTTCCAAATTGCTCACTTTTTAAAGATTAACTCTTTCTGCTTCACTTTCCTGGCCCCAAGTCCTGATTCACTGAGTTATTTTCCACTCATTCTTTTGTATATTGCCTCATTACAGAACTCTTGCCTTGGCCTGAAATTCTTTTCTCCCCTTTCTTTACCTGGTAGAATCTCCTTTCTTGTAAGTTACACAATAGCACCAAGGAGGAAACCAGAGGAATCTTTGCCAAGGAGATGCAGGTCACCTTTCCAAGGAATGCCTGGACTCCTTTCACTAGTTCTGAAGCAATGTGATCAATCATTTAATGAGTATGTCTTAATCAACTTCTATTATGTGCCCAGCTAATTTTAGGGGTATTTTAAATTAAATGATTTCCATTAGTACATAATTTGCCATTTAACATACATTTTAAAAAATCCCATTTTCTATGGAATTCACTTATTTTTCATTTTCTATTATCAACAATGGCTATTTATTTTTAATTTAGATTGCATAAATAATATTTGTATCAATATAAACACTAAATGACTAAATAGCTGGTCACTTAAACAAGCACACTTCACAGGATAAATAATAAAATACACATTTTTCATGCCCACTCAACTTGGAAACTTATTTAGTAAAGTTTTTTTCTACCTCTTGATTAAACATTACAGAAAATCCTATGTCTTTTCTAGTCATACTTAGTTGAATCAAGGTTCTTCAATAAGTCATTAAAATATCCAGTCCCTTGGAGCAGGAGAAACTCCTCGCTTCACCATCTAAAGTCCGTCACAAACAGGCCTCTCATTATCTACAATACATTGATTTATTTTGTTTAAACTTAATGTTCAAATAGAATATAATTCTTAAGCTATCCTCTTGTGAATACAAATTTTGTAACTGTAATGTATTTAAGTAAAGTTCTTTGTGTCTTGTTTTCTGTCCCACCAGAGCACTGTTCTCCCAAGTTAGACCAGCTCTGTTCTCCCTCATGTTCTCGGTGTTAGGTGATTAATTTGTTTTTCAGTTAGATTCATTTACAAAGTTTGCATTCCATGAGTATATGGCAGAATTCATTTTTGTGGTGCACTGCCCTGTGGATTTGGGCAAATGCATAGGGTCGTGATTCCACTGCTATAGTTCCACACAGAAAGAATGTTCCTTTACACAAAATGTCCCCCTGCATTATCCTTCAGAGACAAACTTCACTGTCACCCAGCAGGTTGGGAACTGCTATTTTGTCTTCCTCCTTACAATTTTGTCTTATCCAGAATAACATATAAATCAAGTGATACTATGTATAGCCTTTTGAATTTACCTTTTTTCCTTAGCGGAATTTGTTAGTATCATCTAAAGTTGTGCAAATCATAGTCTATTCTTTATTATTGAATAGAATTTCATTCTTACAAATTCATCACTGTTTGCTTATCCATTTACCAAATATAAGACTTTGGTGATTTGGCAATTACAAATAAAGCTCCTGGAAACATTGGCAGACTGAGTTTTATGTGAACATACATTTTCATTTCTCTTGAGTAAAAATGTCAATGGTAATGCTGGGTCATATAATAAGCATATGTAAAACTGTTTAAAAATTATTTTCAAACTAAACATTTGTTCCTCCCACTTTGCAATTCCCCATTGCTCTGCATCCTCAACTGCACTTGTTTTTTGCCATTTAAAAAATATCATAGTTCAGTTTCTCCAGTTTTTGTTGTATAGATTATGCTCATAGCATTGCACTCAACTAGCCATTGCCTAAGCCAAGGTCATGCTAGTTTTCTTCTGTAATTTTTATAGTTTTGTGTGTTACATTTAGGTCTATGATCTACTTTGAGGGTTTTTTTGTATTATACGCAATGAGTCCAGACTAATTTTTTGGCATATAGATCGCCAATTATTCTAGCACCAGATGTTGAAAAAGCTATACTTTCTATGCTTTCTATTGTCTTTGTACTTTTGTTAACAATTAGTCGGCTGTATGTGTTATCTGGATTCTTATTCTATCTCATTGGTAAATGTGTAGATCTTGAAATCAAGTAGTGGAATCCTCCAACTTTGTTTTCCTTCATCAAAATTATATTGGCAATTTCAGTATTTTTTTTATTTTCTGTAAAAGTTTAGAAACTTTCTGTTAATATCTGTAATATACAAATGAAGTTTTATTTGAGATTGTGTTGAATCTGCAGATCAAATTGAGTAGAATTGTCCTGTTGATAATATTGCGGTGTTCAGCTTATATACGCAGCATCATCTTTCTCCATTAAGGTCAGTATTCTGATTTCTCCCCTAATACATCATATTTTAGCATACGCTGTCAAGAGATAACCGGTTAGATATATATCTCAGCATTTCCTTGATTTTATTTTTTAACTACATTTTTGTTTTTTACACTTTTACAGATATCCTCATTTTACCCCTTTGCTCACCTCTACCCAGCCCCTGCCCCCTCTTCCCTCGGGCCATCACCATACTATCACCTGTGTCTATGAGTTCTGAATACGTGCTCTCTAACTACTCCCTTCACCTTCTTTCATCCAGTGCCCTCTTCTTACTCCTCCCCTCTGACAGCAGTCAGTCTGTTCCATGTATCTATGCCTCTGTTTCGATTTTATTCATCAATTTATTTTGTTCATTAGATTCTACATATAAGTGAGATGTTATGGTATTTGTCTTTCTCTGACTAGCTTATTTCACTCAGCATAATAATCTCCAGGTCCATCTATGCTGTCACAAAAGGTAAGGGTCCCTTTCTGTGTTAGCTTTCTAAGATTGACATAAAAAAAAGAAAAACAAGTAAAACCTTAAACAAACAAATAAGCAAAAAGCACAAATAGGTGGCTTAAATAACAGGAATTGTTCTCTCATGATTCTGGAGGTTAGAAGTCCATTATCAAAGTTGTCAGCAGGCTGGGATCTTCTTAGTTCTCTCCCCTCAGCCTGCACATGGCCACCTTCTCGTTGATCCTCATGTGATTTTCCTTTGAGAGTTTCCATTCCTGGTGTCTTTCCCTGTGTCCTTATTTCCTCTTTTTATAGGAACAACAGTCAGATTGTGTAAGGGCCCACCCTGAAGTCCTCATTGTAACTTAATAACCTCCTTAAAGCCCATATCCCCAAGCACAGTCACATTCTGCATTACTGAGAGTTAGGGTTTCAATGTATGAATTTTTGGAGTGACCCAATTTAGCTACAACTTCCTTCTTTCCTTCCTTTTTTTTTCTATGGTGTTATTATAAATGGTATTTAAAAAATATTTAAATTCCAATTGTTCATTGCTAGGGTACAGAAATACCATTGATTTTTATGATGCTTGTCTGTTAAATGATATGGTATGTTTTTTACCTTTTCATTAGTGTCTTAAACTTATGAATTATAGTTGTATAAAATTTTCTGTCAGATTCTTTGACATTTCTATCAGATGCTGTGACATTTTTGTCATATCTGAGTCACATTTGTATGGTCATTTTTGTTCCTTCAAACTATGTTTTTTCTTGATTTTATAAAAATGCCTCCTCATTTTTTGATGAAAGGCATACATTTCATCAGGACAGCGGAGACTGAGGTAGTTTTCATGTCTAGATATGTGTACTTTTCTTTCTGCTAGTTAGAGTGTGGTTTGATTTCATATATTTAGGATTTGGTTTGGTCTGTTATTACTGTTGCTATGGTTACCCTCATTACAAATCAGATTTCAAATTTTCATAGCGATAGCTATGTTTAGTGTGGGGGGATGGTTTACCAGAGAAATGTGTTTGATTCTGAGGTTTAGATCACACACACACTCATGTTCCTCTCCTGCCACTGTCAGAAGTATTCTGCTATTACTTGTTATTTGTAGCTTGCTAGACTGCAGTGTGGGATGCGTTTGTTGTTTTCTGACCAAGCCTCAGTCGTGGCCATGCTCTGTGACATTGGGTCTAAGAGGTGTGGTCTTCTCAGTTCTGCTGTCTCTTTCTGTCAGCAGCAGTTGTGGGCTCAGCACAGAATATTGTCTCATTCAGAAGTGGAATTTTTTTCATTGTTCCTTTTCCCAGCTGTAATGAATTCTGCCTATGCTCTAAGGGCAACTATTCTTCTTGCCCTTTTCACAGATGAAGGCTTTTTTAGATAGGGGATATTATGAGTTAATATTTGTCCCCCCAAACACGTGCTGTGGTTCTATTCCCATTATTTCAGGATCTGACATTGGAGATAGGATCTTTACAGCAGTAAACAGTTAAAATGAGGTCTTCAGAGTGAGCCCTAATTCAATGTGATCTACATTCTTTTTAAAAAGAAATATTTAGGCACAGATATAGAGATGTGCCAAAGTGGAATCCCACGTGACCACGAAGGCAGAGACGGGAGTGATGTGTCTACAGGACAATGAGTACCCACATTGCCAGCAAACTGCCAGAAGCCAAAAGAGAGGCATAAAAGGTGTTTTCTCTTCCAGTCAGCAGAAGGAAGCAACCTTGCTCACACTTCGATCTCAGGCTTCTAGCCTCCAGAGCTCTGAGAAGAAACAATGTGTAACCGACCAAGTTTGTGCCAGCACTGGCAGAGGAAAATGTCTTTATGGAATTTCTTGCCCTCTCACATAGCTGTTCTCTTCCCTTAAGAGTGCCTCACTTTGGCCCTGGCTGCCGTAGCTCAGTGGATTGAGCGCGGGCCTGTGAGCCAAAAGATAGCAGTTCCATTCCCAGTCAGGGCACATACCTGGGTTGCAGGCCAGTTCCTAGCAGGGGACCCACGAAAGGCAACCACGCATTGATATTTCTCTCCCTCTCTCCCTCCCTTCCCCTCTAAATATAAATAAATAAAATCTTAAAAAAAAGAGTGCCTCACTTTTGGGGTCTGTTTTCAATCTTTTCTGTGAGCACCTGGGGCCACTAATGGAATAAGAACTTGTAAAATGTGCGGGCCCCTAATCTCTTGACCTCCCAGAGGTTTCAACTGTTGTACAGTCTGCACTTGGTTCTCACCAATGTGCCAGCTATTCTAGCTGAAATCTTCTTACCAGTGTCCAGTTCCATGAACCCCAGGGGAGAGCTCCCTGCATCCTTGTGTGTCCTCCTGCCCTGCATGCACTCTCTTGATGTTTGATGCTGGTTGGTTGATCTTGGTAACTTAAAGGTTTCAAAACAAGTTATAAATCTGACGTTAATCCAGCTGTTTTCCATTGTAAAACGTGGGCAGTGCCCCTTCTAGCTCTCCTTATTATTAGGCAGAGGCTGAAGGCCCCTTCTCTTTTGTTGTGCTGGATAACCAATGGACTTTGGAGGGCTGCCTTTGGTTTTCTGTCTTTATTTGTTTGTTTTATTTTATTTTGCCCTGCATAATGTCAAGATGTAACATTTATTGTGCTTTATGTAAAATAATCATTAATCTTCAATACAAAATATACAAAATGCAAAACACCGGTTGTTCATCTGTATTTCTTTTGTCCCATAATCGTTTTCCAGATTCAATGGCTTTTGTTTGCTTTGCTGCAGTATGCACTCCCTAATATTTTTGTTTTCCCTGAAAGAATGTCTAGCAGTTGAATTTTCTGAGATCTTGAACTCCTAAGCAAGTATTTATTTTGCTTTTATATTTATTGGATACTTTGCCAGGGTAAATAATTTTATATGCAGAACAATCTCTCAGAACTGTATAAAACATGTTTACCAGTAACATATTTACACGAAGGTAACAAAGTTTGATATTATCCTGGCTCCCCTTTTTAAAACTCTCATGACTATTTTTCACTTCTTTGGAATTTTTAATTTGCAGTCCCTAAACTTGGGAAACATTTGAAGCAATCTCTGTTAAATTATCTATGAATGTTACTGTCGGACAGAAGAGGAAATTATGGCCTGCCCATCATCTCTTGTACAAGAGATTAAAACTTAAAGAAGACTTTCTGTTTAGTTTATCTAATAAAGATCCTTTCCAGCTCTCTTCAGAACTTCTATAGCATTTAGGGTTATCAAATCAATTGGTAACATTAAAGCAATGCTGTTTATTGCCATGTGTTACATTTTCCACCCTAGTTTGTAGCTATTTTCAAGGTAGACATCAGTTTTATTTTTTCTGTAACAAAAGTTATAAGAATTTTCTGTTAAGTATACTTTAAAGTTTTATTGAAATTTTATTTAAAAGCCAATTTTAACCCATAAAAAAGTATCTCACTTTATACCATAGACTCCTAATAAACAAATAAACTTGTCTCAGCATTTCAAACATAATTTTAAATATTACCACCATGTCACAGGAAAAAATCAATTTTTACTCTACTTAGGTTAAATTTTAATATCTTACAATGTGTCTGTTATTAGGCACATAATGCAATATTAATGTGAGATAATAATAATAGTATAGGGTTTTGACTAGTATTTGAATTCTGGAATAGCAGTTGTCTGTATTTTCTATTTATTAGTGATGAAATACCACTGGAAATTTCTAGCAATATACCTTAGACCTGCTGACTCCATTGCCTACCTTGGGATAAAATACATAATCATTACTCATAGTATGTAAGAACAATTTGAACCTTTAAAGGTTCTGAAATACTTCAGGGATTTAAATGTTGACATTAGATTTATTCCACAAAAGGGTTGTCAAGGAACATATGTAAAGGACACATGGTCAAAGACAATGGAGGGGGTGAGGATTAAAGGTGGGCATTGGGGGTGCATAGGGCAGGGGAGAGTAATGGGGAAAATGGGGACAACTGTGATTGAACAAGAACAAAAAGTAAAAACAATTAAATTGCCTGACTCTCTTATAATCAGCTCTTGTTTACTGGGATTTGAGTTCTTAGGAATTTTCTTTACAATACACTGCTGCTCCTCAGTGAATTCTCCTTATTTCCCTTGTTGTCTCTTTTAAGTCAATATATTAATTTTAGATGAATATGGTAATTGAAAATCAGAATGAAGAAAATCGTTCATGCTGACGATTTTACACAACACTAATCTTAGAGATTCATAATGGTTACATGTACTTAAAATGGCTACAGGAAAAGGCCAGAAAAACATTGGATGGTTGACAAGACATTTGGACTAGTTATCAATATGTTTGCCTTGCCCTTTGATGTACTGTAAAAATGTGTAAACATTTGGCTTCTGAGGTCAGAATGCAACATTGCATGCTGAATTTAAAATCAAATTATTTTGGGAACTCCTTTGTAGGTAACTGTCTCCTTATCTCGTGCTGCTTTTAGGATTTTCTCTTTGTCTTTAATCTTGGGTAACTTAATGATGGTGTGCTTTGGTATGTTCCTCTCTGGGTCCAAATCGTTTGGGACTCTCTGGGCTTCCTGGACTTCCTGGCTATCAGCTGATTTCTCAAAAGAAATCTTACAGGCAAGAAGGGGATGGAAAGAAGTATTTGAAGTCATGAAAGACAAGGAACTACATCCAAGATTGCTCTATCCAGCAAAGCTTTCATTTAGAATGGAAGGTCAGATAAAGTGCCTCCCAGATAAGGTCAAGTTAAAGGAGTTCATCATCACCAAGCCCTTATTATATGAAATGTTAATGGGATTTATCTAAGAAAAAGAACATCAAAACTATGAACAGTAAAATGACAACAAACTCACAACTATCAAGAAATGAACCTAAAAGAAAAGAAAAACAATGAAAACAGAAACTAAGCAAACAACTAGAACAGGAACAGAATCAGAGAAGTGGACATCACACAGAGGGAGTTCAGTGGGGAGGGAGAAGGGAGGAATTGGGGGAAAGGTACAGGGAAGAAGAAGCATAATTAGCAGGCATAAAACAGATGGGGAGAGATAGAAAAGGATATAGGAAACAGAGGACTCAAAGAACTTATAGGTACAATCCATGGACATGAACTAAGGGGGAGGGATGCTGGAGGGTTAGGGGCAGGGTGGAGGGGGGATAAAGGGGGGAAAATTGGGAAAACTATAATAGCATAATCAATAAAAAATACTTAAAACTGCAAAAAATCACTGTGTTTAAGAGAATAAATTCATTCTAAGTACAGCTTATTATTGGCCTTATCACTATATATTCAAAGTGTTTATTCTTTGAGCATCTCTTTTGTCATACATTCAGAGAAATTTTATATATGTTATTTGACTTAATTTTCATAGCCCTAAAAGGAAGGTATTATTATTCCTATTTTTTAGGTGAGGAAATTGATGGTCAGAGATGTTGAGGTTATTTGCATACTTTCCTCATAGATTGTACTTGTTGAAATCAGTTATGCAAACCTATGACTTTGAGTAAGAAAAATATGAGATCTTATTTCTGCCTTATACTGCATTTTTGCCATTTTTATCTTCTTCTCTCCTAAAATTTATAAGGCAACTCTTATTCTGAAAGAAAAAAGTGGACTACTTTTACACTCATCTAAAATTTTTTATTAAACACGAGAGACTATTCTCATTAAACAGGCCAGATTTTCTCAACCTCAACCTTTTGAACTGCTTGATTCTTTGAGAGGGAGAGCTCTCCTTTGTATTTTGTGTATTTTAAGATGTTTAACAGAATTGCTGTCCTCCGCTCACCAGATACTAGTAGCACTTCCACAGGTGTGATAACCCAAAATGCTTTCAATAATTTCCAAATTCCCCCGAGGTAAACCATCCCGGGTTGAGACCCATTCATTCACATAGATGGCAGTTTAACATTGCACAGACCTGTTGGCTAAGGTAGGTTTCTTTTTCCTCATATTTAAACTATTAAAATATTTTTAAAGTATTTTAAATATACAGTCAGCATATGCTATGTTCTCAAGGCAATTCTATGGGATGATAAAAGTGGGGAAAGCAAGGGAGATATAATTGTTGGGCACTTACTTTTGGCACGATATTATGCTATTTTACTTATATAAACTGTCTCTTTATAACCAAACAATCCTACGAGATATGACTTAAATTATTAACATTTTACAGATAATGTGTTAAATACATGACCCGAGCATCTAAATCATCAGTGATGAATTTGTGATTCATATTCAAATATATTTTGCCCTGGTAGTGCCACATTTTTAGTAATTTTAATTTCCTCATAAATACATATATGATATGTTTGAATGCACACATGCACAGGTACTAATGTCCATTCCAGTACTAACTACCCCTGATGGATGTTAACTTCTGGCTCTGATTCCTTTAGCATTTATTCATATTGCTTCTATCACCATTAAAATCTTTCTTCTCATTGGCTTGCAGTGATTTCTTTTAGTTGGCAATGTATTTTTTATGTCCATCCTTTAAAATTATAAATTATTTTAGCCAAATAGTACTTTTAGTGCTCTTCTTACTCCTGTAATCTCTCTCAAGGTGATATGTAAAATGTTGGAAAAATTATTCAGATGATATGTAACAATAAAGAGAAATTGCTGTTGCTCAAAATTCTGTGTATTCCTCTAAACAAAATATCAATAGAACACTTCTAAAACTTACCATAATACTTGCAAAATTGGCATATTTAATAGATGTAAATATAAATAACCACTTATTTAGTTTGCGTAGCTAAGACCCATTAGTCTCTTTGAAATGAATGCAATAGAGAACACTTTGATGAAGAAATAATGAAACTTTGGCCTTGACTAAACACATTTTAAAATAGCTTCACTCAGATGTTACCAAAAAGTGAAATGCATGTTTGTTGCAGTGTCCTCATTTGGAGACCTACAAACCACACCTCCGTACATTTAAAGCAGTTGCAGGTTTTGATTCACTGTGATTCACCACTGTCTGCTTCATGGCAAGCGGTATCAGCCCTTGCAGCTGAGATAAGCAGTTTATAACATCGAATGGAAGAGAACCATCATTCTCTGTCAGAAAGTAGGGTTAAGCAAAACATTTTCCATATATTACATCTCCTACTAGCATTTTTATGTTTCTAGCTTCTAACGTATGCTGGAGCGTTGACATGGAACATATTTTTTCCTGCTTATCTCTCATTTGCATTGAGCATTCCCAAACCCACAGCTGCATTTCTATTTGACCTGCTGAACACTGACGTACAATACCCATACAAAGTAACAACAAGGCACAAAGGAAACATCAATTTGTTTAGAACAATCTAAAGATATTATGAGATAGTACGTCTGTTTTATGAATTGAAAAAAATACTAAAATACTTATTATTTTAAAAAGAATTACCTAAAATAATTATATATTTTTCCTGTTATTCTCATGCAGGGACCAACACCTTACTTAGATGTATCAAAATGAGGAATGCAGTGAACAATGTCAGTTTGGGAAATTATGAGAACGGACCCTTTCAATGTAATTATTTGTATTTGTGATTTTTTATCAACTCTAATTCAGTAACTACAATGAGTATAGTAACTTCTCTGGTAGACTACATTATGTTGGCAATTTAAAAACTGATTCCTAGAGCATGATAAATGTCTGTGTTTTCTCGTGAGCTATTGAGTGTCAGAAAGAACGGCGGATGTTTAAATGGATTAAATCCTTTTTCATAAAGTAGGATTTATATTAACAATAAAGTTTTAACCCTTATATACAGATGAGGAAACTGAGGTTCTCCAGACTAAGTAATGTATTCAAGGCCACACAGCTAGTGTCATAGTTGAGAATAACACACATCTGTTATATATTTGAAATTCATCAACACTAACATTTTATGGGTTTTATTACCAAACAATGGCTGTTATTTTTGTAATCTGGTTAGTTACAGAATGGACATTCTGTAGAGCTATAGCAATGCTGTATTATTTACTGAAACAAAGTTTTATTCTTGCTGTTCCTTTCCCTTTTGTTATTTGGATACTGATCTTGAAATTTGAATATATCACAATACTGACATGCACAACTTCATAATATTGTTGCAAGTCTTACAACAATACAAAGAGCAATCCCCTGACTCAACTCTCCTCGTCAGATTTCTACTTTTCAGGAGTAAGTATGGTTTATATTGTTAGCTGATCCTCTGATATACACAGTCGTATTCTGATACTTACATTTTATTTTCATTTCTGGATATTAATTATTGATTTTCTATGGGAAAACATGACAACTTGACTTTCCTCACTGCTCCCGTCAAACATACACTTTTTCTGTCATATTTCTAATATAGTTATGCCATATTTGTTGCCTTTATACATATTCAACATTTGCATTATTATAAATGTAAATATTTTTGCAACTCAGTCATCTGTGCACAATAATTGTTTTATTTCTTATAACAACTTTGGAAACAACACTTGCTAATATTTTATTTGAATACTTTTATAAATTATTTATTAGATATAGTCTCCCAATCTCTTGACATTGTTGTGTCTAAGTGATCTAATCTGATCAACCAGACACCTCTATCCTTCTACAAATTGGACTTGGACTCTAGTCTGGCTGCAGAGCACTTGTCCCAGAACCTTCCTTTACCATCATCTTAAAGCAGGTGTCCCCAGCCTCCTGGCTGCTGACTTGTGCCCAGCAGGCCCATTAGGGACTGTGCTGCACAGCAGGAGGTGAGTTGAATGACTGCTTTTGAATCATCCCCAAACCATCCACCCACCCCAGTCTGTGGGAAAATTGTCTTCCATGAAACTGGTCCCTTGTGCCAGAAAGGTTGGGAACTGCTTTAAGAATTCCCTTAAAGAATTCCCTTGCTCCCTTTCCATGTTGGTTCTCCCATTTCAAGGATGGCATCTTTGTTTTTGTTGTACGTCCTCATTTTGTGAAACATATTCTATCACACCTTCATGAGAATGGGTAGATGGAAATGAAATGTTTGAGCCATCTAGTTAATAATATATATCTACTTGTTTTCTTATTTATTTAATTTTATTGAGGTATAATTGATATATAACATTATATTAGTTTCAGCTGTACGAAAAATGATTCGATATTTGTATATGTTATGAAATGATCAGCACAAAAAGTCTAGTTAATATTTGTCAGCATACATAGTTACGATTTTCCCTAGCAACTCTAAAATATATAATACAGTATTGTTGCTGACAGTTTCAAAAGAGACTTATGAACAGTGTCTATGGATGTCCTATGCCAAATTTATGAATCCAATAGAGAATAAGCAGTACCCTAAGGAATTTTGGACCTTTGTGTAGACAAGTTTGAGGATCTCCATTTCCTGAACACTCCAGGTCAGTAGAAAGATGTTCCTCCCCCAGCTAGAGTGGACACTGCAGAGGCTTTAATTCACAAAGGTATCTCATAACCTTATGATTTTCATCTTCATAACCAGAGCTCTGGTTATTCTTCAGCAGACAATGAGCAGTGAGAGACAGCTCTTTGAGACGCTGCAGCATAACTTGGGCTTGGAAACATAAGCTCTTCTCCAGAACTAAGTAGCCAATACCCAGAAAGAATTGCAAGATTTCACTGAAAGTATACTGGGAACTTGAGAATACAGGTGGGGGTGGCTCCTGTGGGTATTATATCTGGAAGATTTTAATAAAAGTCTAGAAGTAAAAACAAATTTTTGATGTGAGAGCACCCTCCTCTGAGTCAGAGTTTAAAGTCCTGACAAGGATCATTATTAAAGGAAGGGAAGGCTCTGTGAAGCTTGGGTGCATCAGCAGCCCGTAGGACAGATGCCCAAATCACTGTGTCCCGGAATTGAAGAGCTGTCCCAAGATTCATGAAGGCAGAGATATTTAATACATTTATTATTTTAGATCAGAGAATCTATACTCTGGTTTGGTTCCCCATACCACATAATAAATTTAATTCAATAAGTAAGTAATAAACCTCACATTTAAGAAGGTTAGTGTAGGTGGTGCTGTATGCACCATGATGGACAGACAGTAGGAGATGCTGTCATAAAACTTCCTCCTTAGCACCAATGAGGATGTTGGAATTCTGGAATATTAGAAGCCAGGTGTAGTCACTTAAATATCAGTGATAGTCAGGATATAATCAAAGTAGTGGGCAGCCAAGTCAGTATTGTAACCAAGTTTCTTTAACATGCAGTTGTATGTATCATGGCTAATATAGCAATCACTGTAAAATGGTTGTCAATCTAGGTTAATTAATGACATAACCAGTAAAATAGCTGGCTGGCAGAAGGCAGGTTTGAGCCATAAGAATGTAGACTTTTAATCTTCTCTTCAATCTCCAGTTTTGATCCAATTCTCATTCTTCAAGTGCATTAATTTAACTTTAAGAGAGGTCCCCTTAAATAAGAACCCTGTAGTAAATTTTAATAATAAATATATACCTAAGACACTTATTACCCAAATAGTTTTCCAAAATGATCAATGGCTAGTTGCCAGTTTAACTATATATTGAGAAAGGCGTAACACTTAGGCCTGTTTAGAGCCATGGAATACAGGGTGTGAGTTGATGCTATTATGACTAAGGAACCCCATATGCCATCACGGTTTCTGCAGGAGTGGAGGTTTCCAAAGGCTGTGCATTACACGGTGTTCTGGCCAAGGGGTTCAGTGGGCTCAGAGACTCATCCTGTGAGGATTTTCCTGGTTGGCAAGTATAAATGCCAGAAGCCTCACGCTGTTTCTTTAGTCATGGGTGTCAGCACCATCCCTGCAGGAATGTCCAAGTGATTTTCCCACATGTGCCAGATAGTTAATAAAAAAAATGAATGTGCTTCTCAGAAGAATTGGATTTATAGCACATTTCAAACACTTAGAGGATTCAAATGGGATGGTGTCTGTAGTTTCTTTGACATTGCCTGCATGGCCCCTGGAAAGTTCAGGCTGGTCCTGGCAGCTGGTGGCACACCCTGAAAACTTAACCAAGCGGTGGCCCCAGTCAGCCATCCACAGCAATGACTGGTTCGCTAATGCACACTTGGGTGAGTTTTCTGGGGTTTTTTTTCTTCACATAATGGTTGTAATTACTGATTCTTAAGAATATTTTGAGAATAAACTATCTACATGCAAGTCTTTTCCTTAGGCTCTGCATTTTGGAAAAATTCAGGCTAAGTTAACTATTTTCTTTTGAAACCATACATAGCTTGCCAAATGGACACATTGCTTTCATTCCTTTTATGAAGGGGTGCAATTCCTTTTCCCAATCCTTGAGTCTGAGCTAGACTTCCGACTTGTTTTGACTAATAGGACTTAGCAGAAGTGCCGCTGAGCCAGTTCCAAGTTTAGATCTAAAGAGTTTTTTTGTAGCTTCTACTCTTGCTGGTCTTGGTACTTGATGGTTAACATATGGACAAGCCTGGCATACAAGATACTACATGAAGTGAAGCTGCTATCACAATCAGCTAGTCAAAGCCAATTCGCTAGCAGATGGGTATGTGAGGCCAGCTGAAACTAGTCTGCTCCAGGCTGGAAGAACCATCCAGCTGCTAGGCTGGTAGCCACTCAATCTCAGCAAGGAGAGCCTCCTGGATAACTGATAGCTGACTACTAACTAACATATGAATGATCCTAGCAGACCTGCCCTGTTGAGTTCAGACCAAATTTCAGATCCACAAAATCATGAGTAAATAAGTGGCTGTTGTCACACGTCAATAAATTTTGAAATGGGCATTTATGCAGAAAGAGCTACCTGAAATAGATATTGGTCCATAGAGTGGGGGTGTTGCTGTAACGAAAGCTCTAGGCCTATGACATTGCCTTCAGAAAGGCTAGAAAAATAGTGAGAAAATAATAACAAATTCTGAAAACATAGCATATAAACTATAGCTGCTGCCTTATAACTGCTAAAATGGCTCCATATACTTTTAGAAATGGTTAGCCAATTTGTTGGCATATGTGATCATAATAGTTCTTATAATCCTTTGTGTTTCTGGGGTATTAGTTGTAGTGCCTAATCTTTCACTTTTGATTTTATTTATTTGAGTTTTCTTCCCATTTTAATTAGTCTAACTGAAGGTTAGTCAATTTATTTTATCTTCCAAAACAATTCTGCATTATTAACATTTTTATTGTTTTTCTACTTTCTTGTTCATTTTTTCCTACTCTGATCTTAATTATTTCCTTTTTTCTGCTAACTTTAAGTTTGGTTTGTTCTTTTTTTCCTAGTTCCTTAAGGTGTAAAGTTAGATCATTTAGAGGAGATTTTTCTTTTTTAAAAAATGTGTTTATCACTATAAATTTTCCTTTTAGAACTGCTCTTGTGGCATCTAAAGTTTAGTCTTTTTTGTTTTCATTTTCATTTCTTTCCAGATATTTTTATTTCTTTTTGATTATTCTTTGACCAACTTTTTAGTCATACATGTGTTGTTTAATGTCCACATATTTATGAGTTGTCCAATTTTCTTTTCGTATAAGATGTGCAGTTTCGTAGCATTGTGGTAAGAAAAGATACATGGTAGGAGTCACCTATGCAATCACCAATCCATTCTTCTCTTAACTGACTAACCTCGTTGATTTGGCGGGTGACAACACAGGCTGACAACCCCACCTTCAAACCTATTTTCCTTAGCCTCCCTTTCTGCCGGGAGATGACTGTTAGACACAGTTCTGGTCAGTGCACTGCAATTAAAATCATTTAGTGTTATTTACGTGAAAGCTCTGAAGAAAGAGGATGAACTTAGCTGGCCCTTGTCTTTGTCCTCTGCCTTTTTCTCTTTCCTCCTGCCAGGGAAGTATCTGGGACCTTTGAAAGTGAGTCAGCCCTTAGGCACCCACTAGAGTGTGTACAGAGGATCACAGATCCTTGAGCTTCTCTATTTTTGATACACCCCGGACCAATGCGTGTTGTGAGCTAGTCACCTCTTGAAAGAGATAAAACCCTACTAGACTAAATCAAGACTAAGTTTCTTTTTTGTTATACATGTTCATGTCTGTTATAGAGAATAATGTGTTATATATTTAATTCTTAAAATAGGCGGAAATCAATGTCTTTCCTTTATATACTGACTGACATAACTCTGTTCTTCTCCTTGGACATAAATGTTAATATAAGTATAAATGCACTATTTATATGACTTCAAGATATTTTTAGTTTTAGTATATAAGACTCAGAAAATCTGAAATTCATTACTAAAATTTATTGCATTTTTCTAAATACTTAGATACATTATTATGAAATTGTAAAGTAAAAGTGACTCAATAAATATTTCCAATTTCACCTTGTACTAACACAGGTAAAAGGACATATATAGAGTGCTCCATTTAAAATTGTGTAACTGATCTCTTTGAAACTAGAGAATTAATATTCTTTTTAGTGGAATTCTCCCCTCCAAGTGTTGACTACGTTAAAATTTAGTCTGAAATTTGAAAGAAGAATGTATATAAGAAGCATGAGATAAATATAAAAAATGACATCATCTTTCCAATAAGTCTGTCCATGTATGTATCTATGGATATTTTTATATATTATCTATCAGTTTGCTTATTTGTTTTAAATAGAAAACACTTGTGACATTGCCACAAATGCCTAATGTAAAACAACAATGGAAAAATAAAATAAATAGAATATATTTGCAATTGAAAGAGTAAATGAAATTAGCAGAAACACAGAGCAGAATTTCTTACTCTTTTAAATTATTATAGTTTATGCAATGTAGTACTAACAATCTTGAATATGGATTTATTAAAGAGATATGAGAGATAAAAGTTATAACTGTTGATTATAAATGTATAATTAATAAAGTATTAAAAAGAGACACAATTAATAATGATAAAATCTCTTTCAAGTGTTTTGTTTTTTTTTAATTTTTGTTTTTACAATTTTTTTCTGCTTTTGGAAACAAACCAAGAATAGTCATAATTTTTAGGTCTCTAATTTTCTTGTCAATTGATGATGTGATATGTGTTAGCTCAGTCTGCCATAACAAAATACCATAGATCAGGTGATGGAAGCAGCAGAAATAATTTCTTAGAGTTCTGAAGGCTAGGAGGTCCTTAATGAAGGTGCCTGTAAGGTAGGTTTCATCATGAGGCTTCTTCCCTTGGCTTGTAGGTGGCTGCCATCCTCCTGTGCTCTCACTGACTTCTTCACAATATGGCACAGAGAGAAAGGGAGCTCTCTGGTGTCTCTTCTTATGAGGCTCCCAATTTTCTTCCTCTGAGAGATCCCCCCTTATGACCTCGACTAACCCTAATTAATACCTGATAACCTCATCTCCAAATGCCATCACATAGGAGGTTAGAGTTTCAACATATGTGTTTTGATGGGACAGAAACATAGTTTATAATATGCTAAAGTGTTTTTATTGTGATCACCAGATGTATTATACACGAAAGGCAACAGCTTTACTAACTCAACAATATAGAACACGCAGATATTCATTTCAATCTGATTGCAACTACATGTTAATCCATTAAAACAGGCATGTGTTATAATTTTCATCATAAAGCCTTTAAAACTTATTTGAGGACACAGGTATAACAATGTTTGTTTTCTGAGTGGTAATGGGTTTTGCCTTCCTTTTCACTTAACTAATGGGTGTCAATATGCACAAAGGTGAGGACAGCGTGTTGGTGGTTCTCAGCGCATGTTCTTTTTATCTTGTAATGAAAATTCACTAACTGCCTAAACTTCTGGTGTCACCTCTTTGCTCTTAATCTTCACCCAGCCAAAACTTTTTACAACATAAAATAGAAATAACACAAGTTCAAGTATTTGGTAGGTGGCATGGATAATTCCAAAATGGTTTTAAGAAAAGTGGGTAGGCTTGCTAAGAAGTCATTAAATTCTGTGTGGGTGAGTTTTATGTAACAAGAAAGGGTTTAATAATACATATGTACACATGCATGCATATAATGGGCCCCAATTGTTACAAACAGACTCAAAATTTTCTATATATGCGTGGTTTCATTGATTATTTTCTTATAAAATCACACGGTATATAAAGCTCTGAGTTTGAAATCACATCTAAATGTCAAGTCCTTTCTGCCCTGAGGAGCTGTGAAACCTTCAAACCATGTTGAACTTTGGATTTCCTCATACACAGATGAAGATATCAAGATGGATAACACCCAATGTTTTAGAAATTAACTGTCCAAGATTTTCCAATCTATTCTGTTTATCAAAGTGTTAAACCTCAGTACTGTTCTACTCAGAAATATAAATCAAATAAGAAATCCTTAATTTTTAACCTTAATTTTTAAAATTTATTTGTGTTTATTATTCTTTAATTTTTAAAAATTGTTTAATTTTTAATTATAGCTTATTTTCAATATTATTCATATTACTTTCAGCTGTACAGCACAGCAGTTAGACAATCATATACTTTACAAAGTGTTCCCCCTGATATTTCCAGTACCCAGCTGGCACCATACACAGTTATTACAATATTATTAATTGTATTCCCTACACTGTATTACTCACCTTGATTTTTTAAAGGATGAGAGGCTAATAGGAGTAGGACTTTGCATTCAAAAAGTCTAAGTCAACCCAGGCTGGTGTGGCTCAGTGAACTGAGCCCCAGCCTGTGAACTAAGAGGTTTCTGGTTCGATTCCCAGTCAGGGCACATGCCTGGGTTGTGGGCCAGGTCCCCAGCAGGGGACACATGAGAGGCAACCACACAATGATGTTTCTCTCCCTCTCTTTCTCCTTCCCTTCTTCCCCTCTGTCTAAAAATAAAAAATAAAAAAATAAAAAAAAGTCTAAGTCAAGAATAAATGAAGGAAATTCCAGGAGGAAGCCTTTTTTATAGAGATAGGAAGAGAAAATATAGTGAATTTTCACTTATTTGTTTGTTTTTTGGTTCTTTGCCTACAATTGAGAGTCATCATGCATTGCAAGGATGACTAAGGCCAAAAGAGCTGCAGGCATAGAAAACAAAATGGGGTGTGCATTGAACAAGTTTTGGACTCATAGGTTTTTAAGCCAAAATAATTCGATGTGTGCAGTGGGAAAAGTTACTGGTTTCTCACTACGTGCTTTTGTGATTGTGAGATGCACATTATATTCATATTGTCTGTGCATCTTCCCTTAGATTATACATGTTAAAAAGGAAACATTGTAAAGATTTAATCAGTTCAAGGTGCGATCAATCAATAGGCCTAGTAAGGCTCATGTAAAGATATTTTGTGAAACAATTTCAGAACAGGGAAGTATGATCTCATTGCAGGTGTTTGAGGAATAGAGTTTACTTATGGTAAATGACTTTTAAAATTCAGAATCCAAAACCTAAATGAAAAGAATTAATTGCACAGGGTATAGCAAAAGTGTATTTACAGTTGTTCTTATGAAAAATAATATAAGAATTAAAAAAATAATAATACAAGAATAAATGCTGTATTTCACATACACCTGTAAACCTATGTTTGCCCCACCTGGCATGTGAGTCATGGATAAAGATTGATTATTTACTTTAAGAACATACTCACCCTTCTCCCATAGCTCCTATAAATTGCATGTATTATTTAAGAATTGTATCTTAAACACCATCTAACTGAAGGATTTTTTTAATTGAAAAATCCCCAATATGAACAAAAGAAAGAAATAAAATGGGAACGTTTCTCTGATTAACTTATCTACTTCCCATTTATTTTTTAGGTAAAACTCTAATTGTTGCTAACACATTTGTGTAGGGCTATGGATTACAAAGTTCCTTTGTTTTTCTCAGAATAATAAGTGAAAGTGTTCTCCAAATTTTTTCCCCTGGAGTAATGTGAGGTGGGGCTCTGAGTTCCTTCCAATAGTCAAAGATGTGATTCTTCTGTTTCAATGCTAATGATGTTTGGTTTATTCAAAATCAACATTGGCTCTTAAAATTGTTTGGCATAGTGAGAGAGTGCATCTATACTAGTTCATGAATAAAATAGTTTCCTACTTATCCATATTGGCTCAAAGTTATGTCCCTTGAGTTTCTCATATATTGTTGCTTGATAATTTCTGAGTTCCATATATTCAGTTTAAAGTCTTACATGCTTTAACTCTGTAATAAAATAATTATTCACTTTAAAGTTCTTCTCAACTGACATCTGTTTTCATTTTGTTTTTATATTAATTTCTTCTAGCCATACAGTATTCTTTAAAGGTTAATTAATGGGTATTGATTAAACTATATTTTCTGTGTCTTATTTCTTTATTGAACTTATCAGGGTGACATTGGTCCACAAAACCATACAGGTTTCAAGTGTACAAATCAACAAAACACCATCTGCACACTGCAACATGTGCCCATCGCCCTAATCAAAGTCTCTTTCCAGGCCTGCTTCTCTCCCATTTGCCCACATCCACTTACATCCCAACCCTCTTTCCCACTGGCCAGTTATGTAACATGTGTATATATATATTTTTTTCTCAATCCCTTCACCATCTTTTATCCAGCCCCCTCCCTCTCTCCTCTGACAACTATCAATCTGTTGTTCCATGTATCTATACCTCTATCTCTATTTTGTTTGTTCATTTGTTTTGTTCATTAGATTCCACATATATATGTGAGATCATATGATATTTGTCTTGCTCTTAGCTTTGTAATCTCCAGGTCCATCCATACTGTGACAAAAGGTAAGATTTCCTTTCTTTTTTCTTTTTTTTTTTTTACAGTTGAGTATTACTCCATTGTGTAAATGTAGCACAGCGTTTTTATCCATTTATCTACTGATGCGTACCTGGGCTGTTTCCAGATCTTGGCTATTGTAAATAATGCTGCTATGAACATAGAGGTGCACATATACTTTTGAATTAGAGTTTTGGTTTCTTCAGATACATTCCCAGAAGTGGTATAGCTGGGTCAAAGGGCAGTTCCATTTTTAATTTTTTGAGGTAACCTTTTACTGTTTATACTGAAAAACACCAGTCTTCATTCCCACTAATAGTGCACTAGGGTTCTTTTTTCTCCACATCCTCACCAGCACTTGTTTGTTGATTTATTGATGGAAGTTATTCTGACAGGTGTGAGGTGATATCTTATTGTGGTTTTACTTTGCATCTCTATGATGACTAGTGACATTGAGCATTTTTTCATATGTCTATTGGCCATCTGCATGACCTCTTGAGAGAAGTGCCCATTCAGGTCCTCTGTCCATTTTTTAATTGGGTTATTTGTCTCTTTGGTGTTGAGTTTTTTAAATTCTTTGTGCATTTTAGAAACTAACCCCTTATCAGATGTATCACTGGTGAATATGTTATCCCATTCAGTGGGTTCCCTTTTCATTTTGTTGATAGTTTGTCTCTTTTGCTGTGCAAAATCTTATAAGTTTGATATAGTCTCTTGTTTATTTTTTCCTTTGTTTCCCTTGCCTAAGGAAATATACTGGCAAAAATATTGCTACAAGAAGCCTGAAATTTTAGTGCCTATGTTTTCTTTAGGACTTTTGTGGTTGCATGGCTTACATTTCAGTCTTTTATCCATTTTGAGTTTATTCTTGTATATGGTGTAAGTTGGTGTTGAAGTCTTATTTTTTTGGCATGTGCCTGTTTAATTTTCTCGACACCATTTATTGAAGAAACTCTCTTTACCCCATTGTATATTCTTGCCTTCTTTGTCAAATATTACTTGACCATAAAGGCATAGGTCTATTTCTGGGCTCTCTGTTCTGTTCCATTGACTTATATGTCTGTTCTTGTGCCAATGCCAGGCTGTTTTTATCACAGTGGCCCTGTAGTATAGTTTCATATCAGGCATGTGATACCTCACAATTTATTTTTCCTTCTTGAGATTACTGAGACTATTTCTGTTATTCTTAGGCACTTCTTCCTCTTCCCTAAATAGCACAGGTTATGGTTGAGGGGAAATAGACATGCCCCACACCCTGTGATATAGTCACGCAACCCAGCACCCTCCCATCCGATTCTGGACAAAAGCTTACCCAGGAGATATGCACTGTGCAGCACTCTGAACCCTGTGCAGAACTAGTCTTAACAGGGTGGGGCCACAGAGTGGTAGGGCAGGTCAAGTGACTCAATAGGTCAACAGATCTGTGGTATGGGGTCCCAGCTCTGTGCTCCAGGTGGGAAAGATCGGTTCCCTTTCCAAAGCTGCACAGTTCAATCACTGTCTGAATCTCTGCAAAGAGCTTCTCCAAAGAATGAGCACCTCAAATTTCACTGTTGGATGCAGCCAGCAGAGCCTTCTGCAGGATCCAAGCACGGCAGAACGGTGTTGCCAGTAGTTGGAGGACCAGGCAGTGCACTCCCCAGGCTGGTTCTGTAAAATAGGAGTGCTCGACCCTGGAAGGCAGTGTCTGGTCTCTAGCAGTTTCTCTTTTCTCCCAGGTGGACTGACTTCCCATTGATTTTCACTACCAGGTGCTATGTGGGCTCCTCCTCTAGTCTCTGTTGCTTAGATTGGGGGATACTTGTATGAGGTTGAGATCCCAAACTTCTTTGAGGAAGGAGTTTTTTGTAACTCAGATATACCTCTGGCTTCTCAGCCACTTCCCATTGGTGCTGGGCCCAGCCCTTTCTGTGTCTCTGCCCTTATTACCACTTTCTATGTGGCTTCTTCTGTAAATCCTCAGTTAGAATATTTCAGGTCAGCAAGCCTTCAGTTGGTTTTTCAGGTTGATTGCTCTAAAATTTAGCTGTAAAGTAGGTTTGGCACCAGCAGCAGCTGAGTGTAGCTTCTACCCACCCTACAGCCATTTTGGATTCTGCTTCAGTTGTCTTATTGAAATTTTTAATGAAGGACTTACTTGCTGTTTATGAGTAAAGGCCTTATTAAATTGTACAAATAATTTACTTTAAATTTTCCTTTTCTGTGACCATTTAATAAAAACTTTATTGGATTTTCTGACTAGAAACTCAGCAGAAGATATTTCCTTTGTTAGAAAATTTAAAGTGCTTGAAAGGGATTCAAATTTGTTACAGTCTTACTTTCAAATTTATTAGAATTTTTTCTTATATTTGATAGTGGGACATTAGGCAAGAGACAAATCTTCTTGCATTTTCAAATACTTGATAATCCATATTTTATATAATAACCCTTGCATAGTTCTTAGAAGTTTTACACAGTACATAATTATTTGGGGATATATGCAAAATATTAAATTCTTATCTTTGATTCAGGAGAAATGATAAACATATGCATAGCACATATTATCTAAATTGCATTCTAGAATGACATTTTCATATTTCTGCAGCAGCTGTAGCATGTGTGAATTTACTGCAGCCTGCTAGACCTATAATAAATATAATTTCAGCTTCTGAAAATTTGTTTTTTTGTTTTTTTCCCACCTGATGTTTTTATGTGAGTATACTTTAATCTGCATGAAAACATTCAGACTGTCTGGAGGTAAGGAAAGAATCTTTATGTAAATAAATTATTTAAAATTCTGAATAGCAGAATTTTAATAAAAATAAAAGCAGACAAATAGAGGAAAAATGACAAAGATTTAAAACTTTTGAGAAATGCTTTAATATAATAATTTCATACAAATTATTTACTTTTCTGGAAAACATCAAAGACCCACTCACAAGCTTGTGCCAAGATTAAGTGAAAGTTACAGGCATATATCTGAATATATTTAAACTGTAAATATTTTCTAACAATTTAAAAATATAATCCCTACTTTATTATGCTGCCTTATCATACTCAAGACTTCACTATGTCAGTTTTCTGAGTGGGAATGATAATAAAAACATTGATCAAATCCTTCTAGCATGAATATGAAAGATAGCTGACCAAACATGGTGGACAGTGGACAAAAACCATTGGTTCAGACACCAACCCCGCTCTCATTTAGGACTGATATAAGGAATCCCTTACTTCCCAGACTCCCTTTGAGAAGTAGCCATTTTGCTTTCATTCTGTGACCCACCTGAATCTTAGAACTCTGGTCAGAAACTCTCTTCTCATTTCTTTGAATTTCTCTAGTAGTGAAAATAAAACAGTAAAGCAGATATCATTTTTTAAAAACTAACACAATAATACAGTTGATTGACAGCAGCTTTAAACTTAGTTTTTTAAAAAGACCAACATACTATAAAAGAAACTAAAACTTATGAATATATATTTTAAACAGTATCTTTAAAACCCAGAAAAAATGAACCATTTTATAGGAAAGTATGACTCACAAACACATCTCAAGAATTAGAAAACCTAAAACCACTGATAGTCATATGTCTACATTGATATTTAATTTCACAAATACCAACCTTAGATAATTTTGTTAACTTACAAAGAATAGACATTTCTGAAATTTTAAAGTTATTACAGATTATGGAAAAGCTGAAAAGTGACTGAATTTATTTTAAGAGATTAATAGTACTGTACAATAATACTAGGATAAAATGGGGAACAGGATTTTGTGACTGTGAAAACAAAAATGTTTTATATAAATATTACCAAATTTATCCAGCATTGGATGAAAAGAAATTATGACTAACTAGGAATTAAAAGATGCACAACATTTAGCCCTGGCTGGTGTGGCTCAGTGAATTGTATGCTGGCCTGTGAACCAAAGGGTTGCTGGTTCAATTCCCAGTTCAGGGCACATGCCTGAGTTGTGAGTAAGGACCCCAGTTGGAGGAGTGTATGAGACAACCACACATTGCTGTTTCTCTCCCTCTCTTTCTTCTTCCCTTCCCCTCTCTCTAAAAATAAAAGAATAAAATATTTTTTAAAAGAAAAAGATGTGCATCATTTAAAAAAAATCTACCAGTGCTCTTTATATTAACAGTTCAAAATCATAAAAGCACCCTAAAAGTTGCAGGAAAACATTTGATAAATTTCTACACACATTTTTGATAAATTATCTTAGTGAACCTGAATAAATGGGAGCTACTTTTATCTGATTAAAAACTTTCAGTTATAAACATAGCAAAGATCATATTAACTGTTAAACCATAATAAATATTCCCATTATAATGAAGAACATGAAAATAATTAATCATCATTATAAAGTTTCTAATCAGTCCAACAACATTTCATGGAAAGGAAAAGAATGAGAATGCTGTCATTATTAATTGGAAATAAAAATGCGTCACTACGTCGCTAGAGAATTAAAAACAAATTAATTCAGAAGTTATAACTAATAAGACATTTTAACAGCAGGGCTGAGCATGCATCAATATATATAAGTAACAAACCTGTAATAACTAATTAAGAAATAATAGAAAAAATTTCATTTATTATAGCAACAAAAATTTAAAAGTGGCAAAGAATAAATCTAAAATGAAATGAAAAAAAAAAAACTTCATTGGTTATAAACATTAAAGAAAATGAGATAAAGAGGTATAAAATTATCTTATTTCTATAGAGTTAGTTTACAAACTAAAACAACATAAGATACCAGAGCTACATAATTTTGGAAGAATGGCAGGCTTCTGCCATAGTTCTTGTCCCCTCTAGAACACTCAAAGAAGAATAACCCCGCCTCTCTCAGCCAGGCCAGTCTGATCCTAAACTGCACCTGAAGTTCCTTTCCATCCCAAATAGCATCTGTTTGGAAACAGGCAGCTGTAACAGGATCATCCAGGCATCCTGAGCAGGAAGAGAGAAAGCCTGACAGCCCTTCTTTTATTTCAGATTTTCCAGCCCATAATTCCATGTGCTCTGGAGGCATTCAGCTTGTCAGCCACTCTAGTCCTAGTCTTTACCATTGCCTAGGGCAGCCTCCTCCTTGGCCCCTCCCTCCTCCTCTCCAGCCATACGATCAGATCTCCTTGAATCAACACCTCAAAACACAATTTTAGCATATATTTTACTATAAATCTGTAAATTATAGATCATATTCATATAGAAATTATAAATTAACACCATGTATTATAAACTCAGCAATAAAACATACATAAATGACATTAGAAAAGAGTCCCAGAAGTAGTCCGTATGTTGATGTGAGCATTAGCAATACAATGGATAAAATTTAAGTTTGAGTTTAACAGTACTGTCCATCCATTTGGGGGGAGAGGAAAAGAATGCTATTTCCCAGATCTCTCTAATTTAAGAGTCAAAAATAACTGAAGATATTTACCTCTACACGTCTTTGCTGCAGAATTGCTACCTTTCAGTGAGATCCGCAGTGACCACCCTGTTTTAAAGGACAAACATCAGTTCCTTCAGTTCTGCTGTACTCACACCATCATTTACACTAAAACATAAACTTTTCAACCTCTTTGATTACTTCAATAGCATACATTAATGGAAACTACCACACTCTGCCATTTCTTCACTATCTTACCCTGCACATATCTTGGTATATTTTGCCAATTTATTTTCCACCAGATGTATACAGAGGCACACAACTCAGCTTTACTCACAGGAACTGGTGGAAAATTTTCATGTTTTTAATCTAGATATAAACTGCTATCTTATTATTTCCTTCTTGAATCAAATATTCTGGCCATTATTTCAAAATTCTTAATTGAGATTAGTTTGGGAGAAGTATTCAACTTACTTGCTGTAATCATCATTGTGAAAAGGTTCCTAACAACTTACCCTTTACATATATCATTATGTTTGAACAGGTCACTGGAAATTCCAGTATAATTACTTTATAAAATCCTGAATAGTATATGAACTTGGTTTCATGAAAGCATGTAGCAAGGGATTGAAAGAACATGTTTAGCCTATGAAAAAGTTATTTGTGTCACGAATATATTATTATGCGTTATTCCACCCTCCACCGTTACTCCCAGTATAAATTTTACATTATAAAGCATGTTATTTAGCAGTGAGTTTCACAGTGTATTAATTTTGATATAAAATCAATGATCAGGGCTACATGTACATTTTACCTTAAACTAAATGAGCACATTTTACCTTAAACTAAAGTGAAAATCAAAGATTTACTAAAGGTTCTTGCAATTTGGCAGAAAATGGGAAATAATTCGGAAAGAAAATATATTTCACCCTTAATAGAACAAGCTAATTACCGCCCTGTTTCAGATACATGGTAATGTTCCTGTGTCTGATTAATCTAACTTCTTTTTTTCATTAACACCTGGTTGTAGTGCAACCTCTTTTGGGAAACACCTGTCCACAGTTAACAAGATGTTAATTGTTGAAACAATAAAAAGCAGAGTTGGGAAATTGGTTCAAATATTCCTGAAACAAAGTATAAGAAAAATCAAAAGAGCAGACAATAAGAGCAATTAAGAGTAAGTTATTTTTATACATACCAAAACTTTGTAGTGGTTCTAACTTCGTAAATCTGGGCAAGTTATTGAACCTCTCAGTGCCTGGGGATTTGCTCATCTTGTAAATCGGGATAATGATCGTATTTATTTCACAGAAGTTTTGTAAAGATCAATGTAGTCACTGTAGGTAAACGTCTGCCACATGGTAAGCACTGAAAAATATCAGTCATTATTAATAATAACATCATTATTTTTT